>VZSG01000730.1:373983-384985 GCA_013398315.1 Nothoprocta pentlandii
ATTCATGAATAACTAGACTATTTTAAGCCCCTCATATATCTTTACATATACACTTATGCATGTATATGTAAAGAGAAATAACTGAATGTTAGTTCATTTAACGTGTGACTGTAGCTTGCACAAACCATTGAAACCAGAAAACAGGACACTATGTGACAGGGAAGTTTATGTGAGAACAGCTGCAGAACTCATGAACTGGGTAGCTTTAAAAGCCCTGTCTCAGGCACTTAACACCTAATGCTGAGGCTCTAGAATTATTTATAATAAAAGAAAGAAAACCTTTATGAGCTTGTGGTGAAATGACATATTCCAGATGGCATTCGCTGTCTTTTGTAGGTCAGAAAGCCAAGGAACTAGCTAACTATGCCTGTGAGTATGGGATGGGCTATTTTGCTATGGTTTGTCCTGTGTGTCTTAATGGTTTCACATGAGATATATATCATTAATGGTTTTATAACTGTGTGGGGAGTTTTGTCATCTTCCAACTGAGGTGACCTGAATCCATATTTTCTTTCTCTTGATTATATGGAGAGATTAACCTAGCTCATAGACCCTATAGTAACATACCTAATTTTAAATGATATTTTACAATTAAACAACTCGCAGTAAACCTCTTCCATGGATATCGTATGATTTGGTTATAGTTAGATCTCCTACTGGCTAAGCTATGTTATTATACGTTATTCAGAGTCACAGTCCTTTGCAGAGCCAACCGTTCAACACAGTTGCTGTTTGCTGAGCTCCAGGCTATAGGTTCTTAGTGAGTAGTTGGGAATCATAATTCCACCACTGGACTTGCATTGAGAGAATAAGAATATGCCATGTTTATGGTTAAAATCCTTATGCTTTTTATGAACACCCTTCTGCCCACTTTGGAGAAAGAGAACAGGTAACGCAAAAAGGCATATTGTACCATGCATAGTTTCATAAAACATCACGTAAGAGCTAAAGAACCTCTTCTGAAGTCTCTATGTAATTGACAGTTCGTACAAGAAAAGTTCATCAGGGCTGATAACTATATTCCTTCATGTTCCTTCATGTACTAAGAAATGTTCTTGGTCTACTCCTACATTAGTTTTGGTAAACACTATCTAATATTTGAGTCTAGAAAAAATGGCACAATGTGCGTGTGCCACATGTACAAATCAAAAGCGAGATATTTTGTGTCTTACTCTCTAAGACACAGAATTGGCTACTGGCATATTGGGTTTTTTTTTCATCTAAATTCAAATCCTGTCTTTGTCACAAGTAGCAGTGAACAAGTCATTTATTATTACTCCTATTAATTTTTTATACTCTAGTGGTCTGTGGAGACTCCAATAAAGATTAGAGTCTGACTATGATTGGTAAAAAGAGGCAGATGGAGGCAGTTCAGAGCTGCTGCACATCAAAGGAGGTGTTGGGGACATAGATGTCATGTGTACATATCCTTAGGAGAAGGCAACAGATGGTCCCTTTGGTACCTAGCTAGCTTTGTGTGATAATGAGGAAAGCATAGGCAGGAATTATTTATTCTACATTCCTCCACTGTCCTACATTCTTCTCTACCCTTTTAGAATTTGTACCATTAAGTAAGCACTAAAATAAATAAATAATAGTTAGGTATAGATATAGTGTTAGACCCAGATTAAGATAGCTCTGAATAGCTATTCAGCAAACATTCTAAGAAAAGATTTCCAGCCCAATGACTCTGCACCCTTTCAATACTCTGTGTGTGTATGTATATATGTATTTATGTATTTTATGTATTTATGTACATACAGCTATACATGCCTTCCAAGAATGCATACACCTATAATTTTCAAGAAGAGTTGAAAAAGCTTTGACACATTTCTAGCAGTTTACCTAAAATATGGTAGTCTCCTTTCATTTTAAGTGAAAGAATGGAGGGTATAAATGACTACAGCCCCTGTGCACTTGCTGCTTCTACTTTGAGCACATACAGCGATGCTGGTCTGTATATGAGTACTTGGGACTACTTCATGACTCTTTAATAATGTCTGATTTGGAAAACTTGTTTTTGTTAATATACTAAGTGATAGATGAGAATTCAGTTTCAAGTGGGAGCAAAATGTTTATGATTCTTGTGATCTTCTGTTCTTCTGTTCTTGTGATCTTCTGTTGCTTGTCTTTACCGTGTCATTGTTGCTGGAAAGTGCAAAGTCGGTTTTAAGCTTTTCCAAGCATTTAATGTCTTCCCGTGGGCTAATAAGGCTATTTATTTGTGATTTAAAAGTGACCTCAATTTTCATATACAAAAGGATGTCTTAGGTTTAAGAAGTGTTATTTTACAGGTGAATGACTATCCACAGTATTTAGCTAGTCTTTAGTGAATTGTTGTCTTTTGTAATGGCATCTGTAGTGAGGCATGCTTTAAAAATACTAAATGTGGATAATTTCACATTTTTATAAAAATTTAATTTAGATTAGAAGACACACATGACTGATGGAAAGATAAACTAAATTAGATTGTGATCCTAAAAATACCTGCTAGAAATAGCCCATTAACATGATAGTACTCTTCTGACATAAAGGCAAACAAATCATATATTATTTGTTTTTTGTTTTGTTTTTTTAACCAAATCCTAGCCTTGTGCTGCACAAAGATGGTATGATATGACAGTTTTCTACAAATAGGAATATATATCCATGACATATATTGGTTATATCTTGAAGGTAAGTGTAAACAATGCCAAAGTTGAGCCAGCACCAAATTAGTAAATAGCAAGTTCCAGACAGAAAGAAGAACAAGATGCACTGATTTTGTGAAGTGCTTGGATCTCTTTCCCTGTGTCTCTCACTATTTTTTATTTTGAAATTGTGAGAGAAATAAGAAGTGTTTTTTTCTTTCTAATGATGAGCCTTTTCACTAATTCTTCTGGCTTTCCATATCACTGCCTTTGGTAAGGAGGTACCAGATGAGAAAAAATGTTTCCAACGACCTTTCCTGTCCTGGAAAAAAAAACTATGCCAACGTGCTGGTGATTTGTCATCTTGTTTACAAGCTAGCTAAGCTTTGCTTAGAAAGGGAGAACAGTTCACTCCTTTTATGATTTTGTAAATTATGTTTGAAGGCAGTTTTTGTTTCTGTCACTTGGTGCAGCTGTGCAGGGAATATGCTAGAGAATTTGATATACTATTGACATTATTTTATGAAAGCGGTGTCAGGTTTTATTTGTGCAGATGATAGCTAAGAGACCCTAGTGACTGTCAGTTATTACTGGGAACATCAAAGAAAATAAGCAGATGGGAATGAAATATAAGCAAATATGGGACAAGAAAGTTATGCCAATTTGTCATTGTGTGTCAAGGCATAAGGTGTTTAACGGCATTACACTTTCCCAGACCAGGTGGCTTCTCTTAAACTGGCTAACATTGTTTAACCAAGAAAAAATAAAAGAACAGCTCTTATGAAAAGTTGCTTGGGATATCTGATAACTCTGAAAATTTTTACCCAAATATTGTATGGGAGAAGAGAAAGGCTCTTGAAGAAGTACAAAATCAATACCTGAAACATCAGCGTGGTAATTTTATGTGGGTCCGGTGTCAAGGAGCAGTAGCTAGAGGTTTGTGGTCCAATAGCGTTTACTTCATAATCAGCAAACCTTTATATTTCTTTTAAGAGTGATCACATGCTCTACACGCATACGCTATGTGTCCATTTCGCCAATCATGGTTTGCCAGGTTTGCATATTTGAGGAAGGTCCAATCCTTTGCAAGTTTACGCAAGATTTTCTCAGCCAATCCCTGCCAGCCACACCATCCTTTCTCAATTCCTCTAGTTACCTATGGTGTCCTGGATACAATACCTTATTTGCCTAAAAACAAGTAAAGCACAATTACTAAGGATTACATCAAGACTATCCAATCAGCCTCTTGGTCACGCAGCAACTGGACAGCTGCCTTTGTTCTTTGTCTGCTGATGGAACAAGTGCACTGCCGTCCTTGAACCTGGTTACCTTCTAACAAGACATCCTGTGCTACCCCGTTTGCTGATAGTCACTGCACTGCAGTCCTTGAAATGGGTCTCCACAATTTTATGAACAGCATAGCAGGTATCTTTGTTTTAGCACATAGACTTAGTCAAGACTATTTTATATCTTGTGTGTTCCAGAGGTAGGAGCATGTTCAAAGCTTCAGTAGAAGCATGTTTCTTATGTCCTCCTGAGTTTGGATACTTGCACCTGCAGATAGGTCTACCCAGATGCCATCCAGTTGTTTCTTTCAGGTGTAGCTACAGGTGAAGAATGAGATGTACCTCCAGCCTATAATTAGACAAAAAAAAAAAAAAAAAGACAGTCTGTGGCAATACCTAACAATATCTGTACATAACTAAAGTTTTCATCTCAGGAAAGCAGCTGGAGTCATTTTTCAAGATTAGTGTCCAGTATTATTCATCCTTTTTAAGCCTTCTACTTTTTTTTTTTTAGTAATTATGCTCTGTCAATTTCAGAAATAGTGATGATCATGCCAATGTGTTTACCAAATCAAGTGAAAGTAAAGCAAATGTGCTGATTTTTCAGACACTGTAGGGAAGTCGTTTTGATGATCATTTTAAAGAGATGTATAAAGTATTACTGCAGTAATAAAATATTTTTTACTGAAAGAAGAGCACCTTTTTATATGAAACAAATGGCATTCACAAAACACCATTAAATATTCAGATTTAGTGAATGGCAGAAACGTAAAGAAGGTAGCCTCCAGCATTCAAATCTCAGGCATTAGTATTTTAAAAAAATAAATGTTGCATATGCAAACTTATATACTTTTTAAACTTTTATGTTTCATTATTAAATTTCTTTTTGTTTGAAACCAGAGACCCCCAAAGCATTTGTTCATATATGAAAAAAATCATGTAATACTAAGTTGGAAGAATGTGACTTTTAGAAGTAAATTTTAAGTATTGTTGGAATAGACTTGCTTTACATTTACAAATGGTAGTTGTGATAAATGTTAAAGATCAGAGATACAAAACTTATGTTAAAAAATAACATTCAGACTTAGAGTACCTGTAAAATCCAGATTTGGAAAATCAGTGGAACAATAATAAATAACAAATTCTCATTTTTAATGGCTGTAACAATGTTTATATGCAAAAGGCTGTGTTGAAAATCAACATAAATTTACATTAGTTGTAGTAAAGTGTCAGAAACACTATAAATATTCTCTGTTTTCTTTCACTTACACAAAGTAGAGAATTACTGAGTATTGACAGAATAGTAATGCTACTCTCACCCAATTGCAAATTTGATCTGGCATCTTTATTTTTCATTGCTTATTTTAGGGGGTTGATGAGGAAATACTTTATTCTCTTGAACTGGGTGCAAGAGGCAAAACAAGCCCTGATATAAGATGTCATATCAAAGATAATGGTTGTATACATGCTTACATGAAACCTAAATCTATATTGCATATCATCTGCAGATTATCAGGTCAAATCAACCAGTAACAATTCTGATAGTTGCTGAAAGAATTGTTACACATAATACAGCTTATAACATGCCAGGATCTCTTTCATACTGAGATAACATATGGAACTTCTGCATAGGTAGTCACTGCCATCTATATTCTTGCTAAGGAACTGTTGTGTGTATTAAAACCTAGTTGCATTGTATTGCAATGAAGGCTGCCCACAATGTGATGGTGTGTAGAAGATGCTTATGGATTCAGGAAAGAAAGACAGGATTATCTGTGATGTGATGGCTGTCAAAGGCAGAAAAGGATCACAGGAGGAAAGCATGTCTTTCAGATGAAATATTCTAGCCTGAGCACTGAACAGTTCCTCTTCTGGACCAGGGGACTTACCTAAGGCATGATGTTACTATGGGAGGAAAGTGGTTCGTAGTCCTGCTACGTGTTTCAGTAATGACTGCTAGGGGAGGACTGTCATGTCTGCTATCAACTGAGAAAATAAATAAGTATAAAAAGTATGAGAAGACAAAGAAAAGGAAAGTGATCTGGCACATTCATAAAATCAGAAATTGTTAATGTCAGTGTGTGTTAGGAGAGTGCCTTGCACTTCTTAACATTCTCTCTGACATTTTAGACTAGCTTGAACACAAACTGTTGTTTTTTTTCTTCCTTCCTTGACATTGAAGATATTTCCACAAAGAGAAAAATACATGGTATTTCTGCAACTGGTATGCAAGTAACATTTGTGGAACTGCAATATTCTTGGCCTTTTTTTTTTTTTTTTTTTTGAGTTATAAAGCCATCTTCAGACTGGATGAAAAATGAGCAATTCTAAAAGAAGTATATCTGACAGCCTGAGGTCATGTTCGTAGAACTTTTTTTTATTTTTCTTAGTATGCAACAGAATGACAAATTCTCCAAACAGCACCAAAGACAAAATGTACCTCAGCAGCAGACAATATTATGCCCTGTACTGTGCCAAAGATTGCCTCTAAAGCTAGCAGAAAAGTTACTTTGTGAATAATGTGTTTGAAGAACAAATTCAGTTGCTCACTGAATGTGCTTATTAACATTTGTTTTATTATTTAGTCGTCTCCTTGTATATTACTTGTCCAATGCTATAACAGCAATCTTGAATGCCTTTCAAGTAGGGATCAGTCAATTCTAGTTATTGCTTGTGCTTAATGTGGGACTTCCTCAAGTCCAGATCTCAATAAAACAACAATAAAACATTGATAATACAACAAAAACTAACATTTTTTGTAGCTCTGTGTGGATCACACGTCAGACCCTCAGAACCAGGAAAGAATCAAAAGTTAGAAGGAGCTCTAATAAGTTTAGCAGCCGTGTGAGAAATTTTAATAAATCACTGGCATCTGCTATTTCTTCTAAATAATAATTTCTTCTACTAAAAGAAAAAGAAGATTTTTATTATATTTTTAATTCATCTAGAATGGTTTAGACTGAGTGAGGGAAAGGGCAAGTCTGATTAAGAGGATGTAAGATATACCATGAGGAGAGTGTGTGTTCTCCAGGGGTTAATAGGAAGGGAAACACCTATTCGGGAGGAAGCATCTTGCAGAAAATCTAACTCTCATGAACAGGTTGTGGATGTGGAGAGTTGCTCACAGCACAGAATGGGAAGGAAAAATCAGATAAAACCAGTGCAAGGTATAAAATCAAGGACAAATCCGGAGAGTCCAGCTGGTGTTTTATGAAGAAGCTATCAGGTGCCTCACAGCAAAAGCAGAGGGTGGGCTAGGTTGTTTATCTGTTCCTCTTCTTTTTCACCATCAGAAGGAACTGCTTGTGATGTTGAGGTTCTTTATGGAATTAAGCAATGAGGTGTCATGCTGTCTTCTTGTTAATTCACATGAAAAGCAATGATTTTTCCATGGAATCTTTTTATTTTGGACTCTAATTCGTTTGGGGAGGGTGTTAGGAATTAATTGCAATTTCAGGGACTGCAAAAAGAGTTGTAAGGGAGCTTAGGGTGTTTGTTCCCTTGGCACATTTGTTTGGAAGCCATAGGAAATGGCATACATACAGATGAGAAGATGCAAAAAGCAGAAGTCAGAGAGGAAACTGATTTCTGTTGTACAATATCATCAGAGTCTCCTGCTAGTCCTTCTTTGCAAGGACTCAGCTGGACAAGCAGATTTGTTACCTTCTTGTTGGTGTTGTGAAGAGCACTGCCTACTATCTGCCCACTCCTTATAAATTGGAGGGAAGAGAAAGAAAGGAACTAGAAGAAAAAAACAGGGGTTGTGGGAGGACAGATGCATCAAAATGCTTAAACACAGCAGCAGTGAGCAAATATGATAAATAATTTATTAGATTTGTGCTGAATTAATTTCACATTCTTCTCCGTTGTTGGTAATATATACATGCAGACAGGAGACCAAAATCCCATGTGGCACTTGAATCTATGGAGATTACTGATGAAGCACAGGTACGGACAATGTCTGAAAACATCTATGGAGGGAACCCTGCAAGAATTAAACTCTGTGTGTAATGTGTAATTCACCTTATTGGCCAGTTATGTCATCCATATTCCTGCAAATAGGTTTTTGTCCCTGCAACTGGTCTTACTGGAGGAGGTGACAATGTTACCATTGAAGAGTCATTTTGGAAGAAATAGTTTCAATAGTTTCCTGGCCTGCATCAGGAGGAGTGTTGCCAGCAGGTCAAGGGAGGGGATCCTGCCCCTCTACTCAGCTCTGGTGAGGCCGCACCTGGAGTACTGTGTGCAGTTCTGGGCTCCCCAGTATAAAAGGGACGTGGAGCTTCTAGAGAGGATCCAGAGAAGAGCAACCAGGATGATTAAGGGAATGGAACATCTCCCGTACAAGGAGAGGCTGAGTGAGCTGGGCCTGTTTTCTCTGGAGAAGAGAAGGCTCAGAGGGGATAGGATTAACACGTATAAGTTCAGGAAGGGAGAATGCAGGGAAGAAGGGGACAAGCTCTTCTCATTGGTGGCCACCGCTAGGACGAGGGGGAATGGGCATAAGCTGAAACACAGGACGTTCCATCTCCAGGTGAGGAGGAACTTCTTTACTTTGAGGGTGACAGAGCCCTGGCACAGGCTGCCCAGGGAGGTTGTGGAGTCTCCTTCTCTGGAGGTCTTCAAAACCTGCCTGTGCCACATGCTCTAGGTGTGCCTGCTTGAGCAGGAAGATTGGACTAGATGATCTCTAGAGGTCCCTTCCAACCTTGAATATTCTGTGATTCTGTGACTGTGAACAGTTCATGAAGCAATTGATTTATTAATTTCCCCACCCTATGAGACAAATGTATCCTGTCTCCTCTCCCATATCCATGTGAGGCACCACAGGAGTGACCCCATGGCCCTATCCTATTGCTGAATGACATTCATGGTATAAAGTCCTTTTCACAGTGTCATGTGATTGTAGTGGCTTTGCAGGACTATTTGATCTGTGGTGTTACTTGGGGACTAAATTGGTATCTATTAAAAAACTTACTGATTTCCATTAAAATTACACAAAAGATCTCTGATGGAACTGAGCACTATTTGTTCAACATGAGATAAAAAACCTTCAGTGGTTTTACAAGAGAGCTAAGCCCCCTAGGTATTTCTGTTTCTGGAAGCATGTTTCCCTCTAGTCAGAAATATATCTGATTTGGGGGGATACTTAGAAATTTTTTTTGAGATCTTACTTTAGAGCACTGAACAAGAGCCAGAACAAATCATCCAGATTTTTCTTGATAAATGTTACACATTAAATGGTTGGACAGCTGTATGATACAGAGCCTACCTTGAGGAAAATATTTCTCCTTAGGGATCGAGCAAACCCATTAACTCCTAAAGAAAAACAAAAACTTAGGTCTCAAATATTTCCCTCCTTAAAACACAAATCTGCACCAAAAATGTATCAAACATTTTTATTGCTTTTCACATATTTCACATTCTAGAGGTATTAAATGTGTAACTTTTTCCCCAAAATTTGACATTTAGCTCTGAAGGATGTAATGAGAACAAGAATAACAGAAGGGCATATAAAGAGCATATATATCCATATATGGATATCCATATATATGTCTGGGGTAAATATTGGGCCAAGGAGAAAATGGTGGTTTTGTTTGGGTGATAAAACAATGAATGAGGTCTGTAAGCAACAGATTTCTTCTTTCTTTGGTTCTCACAGAAAAAGGAAGAAAAGGGTAGAGAGATTAAACCTTCCAAGAAAGAAGGTGACCATGAATAGCTGTAGAGCACGTCCATGGCCCGTTTTGAAACAGTTTTAGCCAAACACTCAGTGTTCCTCACTCCAGGGCTTGTAGTAAGGACTCCTGGCTTCCCTTCCACTGAAGTCCCAAATGGTCTCTTACGGCCTTGAGAGCAAATATTGTAGAATTGAATAAAACTAATCCTGCTTCTTCCGATAAACACTTGGTGTACGATGATTTATTGCTGTTTAAAAGAGATGTTAAATGGTCTGCATGCAAAACCTCAGCTCCTTGCTGGACTCATTTATTCTCGGCAGATATATGGAACAGAAAAGCACATGGACTGTGATCCTGCATACTTTTAGTTGGTAGAAAGATCCTCACTGGTTTCCATGACCTGCTGGTGAGTCTAGCAGCACACAAGAATTTTAGGTCTAGTTTAATCACTATAATAAGCTCCTATGCAGAGTTATCTTGGGAGGAGGATCAATTTTTCTTACCCAGCCTTCCTATCTCTCCCTCCCTGCCTCCCGCACACACAATTTATGCCGGTTAGTCTTGTACTTTCAACAAAATGCTCACCTTGTATCACCTGCAAGTGCTATTGGCTACTGAGCAAAATGAAGTTTCACAAACTGATTAACTTTTTTAGGTTTGTTTGGGTTTGAAGAGTATTAGTTTTTGCCAGCTTTGCTGGATATATTGTTCAGGAATAGATCATTCACAAGAAAGTATGATCCTGTAAATGTGGCTGAAGTTAGCAAGTTGCGTATATGCCAGTCAAGCTAGTGGATCACCTGTGAGCTATTTTAATATGAGATTTTTTTCCCTCAAGTTTTCAAGGTATATTTATGACACAAGCACTTCTTTGAACGGATATCTTCTTTCTTCTTTTTCCTCTGGCCATTTTTAGAGGCTTAAGAAATTTCTGCATCTAGCTGCCAGATTTCAAGAGGTAAAATGATACATCAAATCCTAAGTGACAGAGAATGGCAATTGTGTAAATTAAAGGGATTCACTACATTAATTTTTTATTTCAATTATATGGAAATATAATCCAGCCTAGGACATATGTGAAATTGCTCAGGGTCACAAAATAACCCACTTCAAGTACAGTTTAGCAAGTAATAAGTTACAAAAAGTTAAACATCCATTTAGCTTTGGGAATATTTCACTCATAATTACTTTGTTCATGGTTAAAATAGTACTAAAAAAGCTGTAATATATTTCCATTTAGGAAAAAAAAAGGAGAACACTTTTTCTTTTTAACAACATTTTATGCCAATGAATTCTTTTGCCATTGTGTATTTTGACTCAGTGTGCCTGAAAGTCAGAATAACAGATTTGGGTTCATGAGGATACTTTCTTTAGGGTAATGCTTGTCCTTCACTGTTTATATATA
>VZSG01000730.1:385105-396242 GCA_013398315.1 Nothoprocta pentlandii
TGAAACAAGGACTGGAAATAACGTTTTCTTGGCAATGTAGAAAGAAACAGAAAGGAAACAACCATACATTTCTGTCACCGCACATCTATGCCTGTAGTCATCTTCAGTATTTGATGATAGCTGAAGATAGTTTTTCCCTGAAAAACAGACTTTACTCCATTCTCTTTGGAGTTTGGTATCTGCTCAGACTCCATCTCAGTGACACAATATAGCAACTGAAGCTGTGTCCATCAGCTTTAATGCAGAAAAAAAGAATGAATGTGTGAATTATTAGACTGTATCAACTTTGATCTACCTTTCAGATCCTTGGGTATTTGTGCAATGAGAACATTTTCTTTACAATGTATTGCAACAGAACTTTGGAGTTGCAAATGAACAAAAAAAAACAGTCAAAGAGTGGAAGATTTTGTGAAAGTGTCAAGAAAGTTAGAACAAAAGTAGGAAGAAAGTAGCAAGACAGATGATTTCTGCAGACTTTTTCTCACAGTGCCTATCTTTAGGGGGAAAAGTTGTAAAGTAAAACTACTGATTATGAAATCAACTAATTCTTTGGTATGAGCAAACACCATTTTGTATGTTACCAGAAGCTAAGTCCCTTGGTGTGGAAAAAATGAAAGAAACAACATTCAATAAGAGTGCAAACATGCAAAATTCAGAACTAATGGGATAGTTTTGATTAAAAACTTGGTATTCAATGTGCAAGGATGCACAGTGAGTGACTGGATACAGATACTGATAGAATAAACCTAAATTAATGAATGTAACCAGAGAGGAAGATGTTCAAGGATACAAAGGGCAGCTGTTGCTCACTGGGTTAACCATCTGCCATAAAACTTTTAAAGAAAATCTCACCAGTAAAAGGGAAACAGAAACAAATGGGTTTTTTTTCTGCCAAGAGATGTATGTGCAGTTCTGGGCTCCCCAATAGAAGAGGAATGTGGAGCTTCTACAGAGAGTCCAGCGGAGAGCTACAAAGATGATTAAGGGACTGGAACATCACTTGTACAAGGAGAGATTGAGTTGGACCTGTTTAGCCTGGAGAAGAGAAGATTGAGAGGAGATCTGGTTAATATGTTTAAGTACATGAAGGGGGAATGTAGGGAGGAAGGGGCCAAGCTCTTCTCAGTGGTGGCCAGTGACAGGACAAGGAGTAATGGGTGTAAGTTGAAACACAGGAAGTTCTACCTGCATGTGAGGAAAAACTTTTTTCCTGTGAGGGTGACAGAGCCCTGGAACAGGCTGCCCAGGGAGGTTGTGGAGTCTCCTTCTCTGGAGGTCTTCAAAACCTGCCTGGATGCCGCCCTGTACCCCGCGCTCTGGGTATCCCCACTGGAGCAGGGGGGTTGGACTAGATAATCTCTAGAGGTCCCTTCCAAAATCAACCATTCTGTGACTCTATGATTCTATATGTTAACACAAGGTTATTAAAAAAAAAATAACAATTATACAGCCCAGGGAGCTAAAGGGATATGGAATATTCTAGGATCTAAATAAAGCTCAGATAATCAGAGGAACCGTATAACAGATGGAAGCTTGGGAGTCCATACCAGTAATGGTGACCTACTTCCTTACTGAACTGCAATAACTTTTCACTTTTCAGCCAATTGTTTCAGATTTCTAATAGATTTTGCCTTATATCTGACTCTTCAGCTTCTGCTTTTTTTGTTTGTCTGTTTGTTTGTTTTCTTTTTTTGCTGATATAGTCTGAAAAATGGAAGAAAGGATGGAAAACAAGTCTCAAGGTTCAGGGAAGTTAGATTATACTTGGAGGGTTTTTAGAGTCCCCAGAAGTGCAGGAAAATGCATCTGTAACTGTTCTACTGCAGGAGGCTAAGAGCACTTGGCAGGGAGTTGGGAGATACACAACAGATCCTCCAAGCATGGATATGGTAAGTGAATCATGGGGAGTGTCAAGGCTCAGAAAATGTAGGCTGACTTTTTTTTTCCCAAAACATTGACCAGAAACAAAGAGTAGGTCTTACTGCTCATCCTTTAGGATGGAAAATAATCAGCAGTGGGTTGCCCTACAGGTCAGTGTTGGAAGTGATTTTACTCAGTAACACCATCAATGACTTGAAGAATAAACCAACAAATAAATCCAAAAATCTGTGATGATACTGAGATCTACCAGGTAATCAAATCTCTTTAGAAGGACTTCCGTAAAGTCCTCTACAGAAAAGACTGATTCTGTCTGGAAAAAAAGTGGCAGATGAGCTTCAGTTTAGCTAAACCTAAGGTAATGCACTGAAAGGAAGATGATCTAAACTGTCTGAATTTGGTGCTTTTGTTTACACAACAGGATCCTGGAGCTGTTATTGACAGTTCTCTGACACCACTAGCTCCTTGTGCAATTGCAACTGAAAAGGCCAGCAGAATGCTCAGAATGCTGCATGCCTTCAGAATGAGAGGAAGAGTATGATTATATAGTATGAGAAGTATCAAACTTCTTGTATAGAATGAGAAAAAGAGAAATTTGACCATTATAATACCTTGGTACCCCCTTTCTTGAATGCTGTGTGCATTTGTGGCCTCTGTGTCCTAAGAAGGACACAACAATCCAGAGATGGCAATGAAAATGACCAAAATAATGGAATAATTGCCTTGCAAGAAGAGACTAAAAAGCATAGGTCATCAAAAACCTATTAAGAGCCAAAACCTTCCCATAAGGGAAAATTTTGTCTTTGTTTATTTTGTTAGGGATAAAAAATATTAACTGAATGCCTTGCGAATGTAAGAGTCCAAATGATAAAATACTTTTAATGACACAGGTACTTTTAAGGTCATCTTTAAAATGGAATTAATATTTTTAAGAACTTTGCCTGAAAAAAATTGAATGAATTATTTGAAATAAAGCCACAAAACAAAGCATGTGTTCTGTATTTCTCACTAATTGCAGTAACAATATCATACTAAAATAAAATATGAGAGAGATCTCATGCTTTATAGACACATACATGGGTTGCCAGCTGAAGATACAAGTTCAAATTCTTTTCCTTGGAGCAAATAGAGCAAGAAGTTGAACTCGATTCCAAAATCCCTGCCCTATCTAGCAGTTTGTAGAACAGCTTGAGGATGCTTCTGAAAGAAGTCCATGATTTAATCTGTATTCATTTTACCACAATGCTATTTCTGAAATACAAACAATTTTGAATTTGATGCAACATAAAATGAAAACATTTTTATCCTCTACAAAAATAGATTTTTTCTCAGTTACTGAGAGATCGGATTGCCATCCTCCTGCCAGCTCTACTACCAGTGCCATTTTACAGATAAGCTAAAGGGTAAAAGGAGGAGATTTATAATACCTAATTATCTTTTGTAAAAATGCTTTCTTTTGTCTCTGAACAAAGTGTTGTTTTCAGTACTGTATACCCCACGGAGATCAGGATATTGAATGAATAAATAAATAAACAAATGTAAGAGCTCCAGGCCCCTGAACAAATTTGAAAAATACATCCTTCTGGTGCGTACATGGTGCTGTGATGAGAGAATGCATGTTTTAAACTAATCACCATGATGTATTTGTTGGTAGAAGACCAAGCGTGCAATTTTCTCAAAAAAAAAAAAAAAAAAAAAAAAAAAAAAAAAAAAAAAAAAAAAAAAAAAAAAAAAAAAAAAAAAAAAAAAAAAAAAAAAAAAAGAAAGAAATTAGGAGAATATCATTCTCTATATCTTTCAAGATAAATTTTATTCTGGCTATGCAGGTTTAGCCAACAAAATATATGAGTAAGTTTGGAGCCTGCCAAAGCTAATATTTTAAGTTAGATTTTGAAATGGAGTAAGTGAACAGATGCTACAGCAACATCAACAGACATGAGTAATCAGAGAAAATATAATGATTGCTGTGACCAAGAGGAGCAAGCCAGTCTCCAAGTATGCAGAAATTGCTGCTTACTGGAATGACAACTGGCAACGGTAGCTGTTTCTCTTCTGATCTTCAGCACAATTGTCTTTTTTGAGGGGGGGTTGGGCTTCGGAATTTCAGCCAAGATCAGATATTCAGTATTTGAACCAATTTTCCCAGACTATCAGGACAGTGGATTGCTTTAATTACTGACTTTTTCAGGGCTATTAGACTTTATACATGTTAAGAGTCGGGGACCGATGCCTGGTACTGTTGCAGGACACTCTGTCCTTTGGAAACACAAAATGAAAACTCCTTACCTGTGTGACACACTGAGCACCAATAATTAAGGCTTCCCGGAGTTGGAGGAACAAATTCTGTTTTGCACCTGTATGAACCAGACAGAACAGACTTGGGGCACACAAAACATTCAGAGTCATTACAATGTGTGTAAATGTTTGCTCCTGCCTGGAGCTGGCCACATGAAAGAGGTGGCTACTGGCACTTCTTTCCTATAGGCAAATTGTATATTATGTGTTGGGTTGTGGGAGTGCTTGCACAGCCCACTCTTGGCAAAGGGCCTGGATAACAACAGCTGTCACGAATGTGAGTGTAAACAACATTGTGTTTGTGTGTGGATCAAATACATGAAACCGGTGGGAGGGCATTTTCTGCAAGCTGATCAGGTTAAAGCTTCTAATGCTTTAATTGAATGGCACTGTAGAAGGCAGAGGTAGAAAGGAGAAAAGGAGGATGCCCCTAACTCTTTGCTGGGCCAAACCAGGGAACAAATTGGCTAAAGTAGTTCTGAAAAATCCATAATCCCTTCTTTGGGATAAGGACCAGAGAAGGCAAAAGTGGTCTAGGAAAAAAAAAACTGTTCTGAACACTGAGCTGGTGTTCTGAACTAGCTAAAGTGAAGTATCCTCTGGGAAAGTTAGCTGTCTGTGCTTGAGGTAGCTATTTTGTGTGAGATTAATGATTGCATTTGAGAGGGGAGTGAGGCAATTGTAAAACACCATGGGGGAGATCTGGAAGCTGAAGGGACATGTCACCAGCTATGCAGAAAGGACAGTGCATTGCTGAGAGGCTGCTGAGCTTGCTGAGCCTAGGAGAGCTCCAGGAGGGCTCAGAGGCCGGCACAGGAGGCAGCAGCAGTAAAAGATTGAGCATGCTCCAGGGAAAAACAAAGGACTAACAGAAAGCCTGTAAAGAGCTGAGGACTGTGATCTAGATATGTGATGTGTAGATACCCAAGAATCAAGAAAGGATAAAGAGTGCAGAATAGTGCATGTTCAACTTAAACATAGGGACTACAAAGTCCAGATCAAACCATAACATGATCATCATATTGTATTTGTCATAGATGGTACAGTGACCCTTGTGAGGAGAAAATGAGAAAGCAGGGTTTTCTTTGCATTTTTGCTAAGAAACCCAAAGCCCCACCTTTGGCTTCCCCTGGGGGACACATATTGCTGGGATTTTAAGGATGTCCCTCTATTCCAGTGGATACCTTTGGATACCAACCACCTTTGGATGGCTGCATCTGAAGTGAAAGAAACCATTGCCTTCACCATCACCTCTGGTAGCAAAGACAGAGCTATTGGAATGAGATTACTTTCAGAACATTTGGGACAGTATGAGAGTCAGACAAGGAATGTAAAATTTCCTGAAGTGCAAGAGCCACCAGCACTACAGAACGTGTTTAATACCAGTGTTTATCTAAATATAGGACAAAATTTGGCCAATATAGCAAAACCTTGATTTAAGTTTAGTGTATTTTCTTCCTGAAACAGTGGTTAATGGGATTAATATAAAAGCCTGCCCATCACTGTTGTTAAGAAGACAAAGAAATGAGGAATGTACATGGGCCTTCGTAGTGACTGTATTTTTTCAGATCGAGTTTAACAACACCACATTAAGAATGACCATATCTTGTGATGCCAACATCAAAAAAATATTTTGAGGATGAAGAGCAAGGGGATTTTATGAAAAGCAAGAGCTGTCAGGCATGGTCAGTATTTTAGAAGCCTTAGGGCAGAAACCCAAGTGGAAAGGAAACCTTCAGGAACAGTTCCAAGGAGTAATAAAATCTATTGGCAAAAGGAGTCAAGTGGGATTGTTTTGCTAGGATGTGGGGAATCCATAAAGTTAGAACTTGGATTGAAACAAAAATTGTTTGATGACATTGCTGTTGAAGTTTCTGATTTGAAAGGAATAAAAAGTCCCTTAAAAAACTTAGCATGCTATATATTACAAAAATCAACTTAATATGAAAATGCATATATTGATGTCCCATGTAAAGATGGAGTAGAAGTTTTGACTGGTTGCTAGGATAAACCACCCTTCTCATCTCAGGTTATAAAAGAAGGCAAGTGTCAGCTGTAGGATGGGTCTGGAAAGCGGGAAGAATGGGAAGAAAGCAGTTAAGCATCCAACACTGTTGGTTAAAACAAACGTTATCACAAAACAAGAAGATTGTTCTGCACCCAGTGTCCCCAAAGCCACAATTGCATGTCATGTGTTATACAAGCTGATGTGATTAGTCTGAGCAATTTTGAGATGTATGGGACTAGAAAGTGGCAGTGGCCATGGACACTATTAAAAGTGACCCTGATATGGTTAAACAATATATGAACTTGGCATTTTTTTTCCTTATAACATTCAGTTTTGAGAGACTTTTGATTTGGGGGGCATGGAGGGGAGGTCTCTATTTTTCCTTCTTTTTATGCCTTGTGCCAGTCAGTATTTTTTTGGGAATAAATGGAGGAAAAAAAAATACTTAGAGCACAGTTTCACTGTGCAAGCCTGATTTCACTGTGCAAGCCTGCTATCAACCACAATAATATTTCCTGTGGCGCTTGTGTTACGACAAGCTACTGATCTACCTTCTGTTACAAAGAGGTGGAGGAAGCAAAAGTTTTGTCCTCAGGGCTCATGTTCATTTATAGGCTTCTGATTAGCCAGTCCAAATTTGGGCTGTTGCAGAAGTAAAGGATGTAAATTCCTTGCCCTGTATGTTTACGCATATCCTAATTGTAATGAAATGAAAATGAACTTTTGATATATATTTTTATTATGTTATATTGTGTTTTATCTCTCATGAAGTCCTTTCTTTCCAGGGGGGACTGTCAGTCATGCATTTACAGTGTGTGACGGAAAAAGGATATTGTTAGTTTCAAGGATTTCTCCTAAAATGTGCCAGCTACAAAACACCATCACTACAAATAAAACAAAACAAAAAATCCTTCTATCAAGGTTAGTTGAAATAAACACTGTGAATTTAGATTTAAAATTATCAATACAAGTGCTCTTTCTAGCAGTCCCTTCAAAATAGTTTTCTTCTAGTGAAGCCAAGGATTGCCCTGTTTTTTTTTTTCTAAATTGCAAAATATCCCAAGCAAACTTTTATTATCAGCTACCAAGGCACTATCAAAATGCTAAACCATAACCTGGGCACAGGAAGTGAGGGGGTTAATAGTTTACCCAGTTATGCAGACCTAATATGGGTAGATTCATCTTCATGGTACAGCTCTACAATGTGTGTTATGAAATGATATAATAGCACTTTATTTAGCATGTAATCCAAAAATGGAAATGTATTTCCCTCAATACTTGAGACCTAAGGGCAGAGCACATAGCTAAATCCTTAGTTTATTCTGAATCTGAGATTCAAACCATGTCACCTGTTCCCAGCTAATGTCACCTTCTCTTTACCAAAATAAAAAAGGCTCTATCAAATGACTGCTGAGGAGCTGGATTCTCGTATTTAATAATTAGAAATAATTGCTCACTCTTAATAGCAAGGCTAAAAAGGTAGAAAGTAATTTAATTTATTTTGTTTCATTTGATGTTCAATTAGGTTCCAATCATCCACTTTGTGCACTGTATTAAAAAAAAAAAAAAAAGAAAATGTACATTTGGCTAGCTTTCCAAATCTACAAAAGACAGCTCAGTAATGTATCCTTTTCATATAACAGGATTTTACATGGTATTTCATGTTTCTAAACATCATTTTACAATTAAGCTTTTCCCTTATGCATAAATGTGTTATTTTGTTTTTTTTATTAGGTATGTCTTGATCATTATAAACAATTTTAACTTTCCTTTCAAATCTCATAGAAACCTAGTAATCCAATTTCTGTGATGATTCAAATGGGCGAAGAATCATTGCTTCATATGAAGCTGTGCCAGTGAGCCAATTTACTTCAGGAGAGAATTTGGCCGTGAGAAAATTAAGTCATTGTTTTTCCTACGTTGTCTCTCAAAAAGATGAAAATAACAGGATGGGGGGGGGAGCAATTTTGTTATTCCAGCTTCAAAGATGTTCCAAATCTTGGTTCCAATTACAACAAAATTTTGCTGTTGACTTCAATACAGAACAGGTTTAGACCCTGGAAGAAATCTGGTGCCTTTGGTATTGTGTAACCTGTGACATTCAGGCAACCTAAAGTGACCTGTTGTCCTGCAGAAACCCACACTGATTAGACCCTTTTGACCTGTTCACTAGTGTAACTGAGGTTACTGGCATGGCAGTGGTGCCTCAGGTAGCTCTTAAGAGTCAGCTTAGAGAGACAGTGCCTAATCACTGTCTGTAGTTCAGCCTGGCTCAGGGACAGTGGGATGACAGTCATCAACAAGTGCCTAGTTGCTGGAGTCACTATGACTCAGTCCTCACACCCAGCCCTGCTCTTGCTGTGTCCTGACACCATGGGCTGCAAGCAACAAAACATGACATTTTTGTTGTGAAAGCAGGTATGTATATGGTTGTTTGGAGATTCAGAGGCCTTTCACTCTCCCTTTTGGTTAGTTAAATGCATTCACTTCTAACTAGAAGTGCTTCAGTCCTGCTGACTAAAGGTAGAAGTCTTTTGGTGCAGTGCTTTAAGCAGGGAGGGCTTGTCTCTTTTTCCTTGAGTACTACAGTTAGGCTTAGAAAAATCTGTATATCTGTATATATACACAAGTACACACACTTGTATCTGTACATATATATTCTCTTAAACTATATACATAAATGTGTGTATATGTAAATATATATGCATATATATGTATATACACACACATATATATATATACTATAAGGAAAAGGGAAAGCAAAACAAGTCTAATAAACTAGATTTGGAGGAGACTAAGCTGTTGTCTTCTCTCATGACAGCTCAAACCAAATCAGTTCATAGAATCATAGAATCCTTAAGGTTAGGAGGGACTTTTAGAGATGATCTAGTGCAACCCCCCTGCACACGTGGTGTCACCTAGAGCATGTGGCACAGGATTGCGTCCAAGCGAATTTTGAAGTTCTCCAGAGAAGGAGATTCCACAACCTCTCTTGGCAGCCTGTTCCAGGGCCCTGTCACCCTCACTGTTAAGAATTTTTTCCTTGGAAACTTCTGGAACCTTGCAAACCTGTGGAACTTTTGGTGCTTCAGTCTGTGGCCGTTTCCTCTAGTCCTATCAGTAATCACCATTGAAAAGAGGCCAGCCCAATCCTCTTCACTCCCTTGAGGTATTTATATACACTTATTTAATCCCCCCTCAGCTTTCTCTTCTTCAGGCTGAAGAATATTGCTCTTGTACTGGGGAGCCCAGAACTGGACACAATCTCCAGATGTAGTCTCACCAGAGTTGCATAGAGGGGGATGATCACCTTCCTTAACCTACTGGAGATGCTCTTCTTAATGCACCCCAGGATCCCATTGACCTTCTTGGCCATGAGAGCACACTGCTGCCTCACGGTCAACTTGTCGTCTAAGTTGCAACTACCTTTACTCTTGCACTAGTTAATTAGGTCTTTCACCCCAGAAAATCTTTCTTTCCGGCTAGTTGCCAAAGCAACTTGCAACTTCTGTATGTAAGCATCCATCATCTATTCACTGTCAGAACAATTTACAATCAACTGTAGCAAAATCCTCACCAAGAACAATAAATAAATCTCCCTTTACTTGACCTTAATCCAGAATTATCCCACACAGTCTACAACTCTTCAATAATTGCTCCAAATATGAAGCTAAAATTAGCCTGCCTGGCAACATGCTGCAAAAACTAGCTACTTCTGTAGTTCATTCACTGATGCATTCAAACATTCTTTTTCCCAAGAACACAAAGATTCAGAGATGAACAACAGCTCACTCCACTGAAAAAGCCCAACATCTGCTTCGTTCTAAGGACACTGATATTTGCATTTGAAATTACAGCTAAATGGGATGTGTATTATTTTCTGGCATAAAACGTAGTTCTAAATATGTTGCAATTCAATGTGCATCCTTTTCCTGGATTCTAGTTCATGCTTATAGATTATCTTTCCTTTTTATTTTTTGTGAGATTGTAAAACTTCAGAAAATTAAAGAATCTCTGTGATAGTGTGTCTCATAATGAGCAGTTACAAAGACAGTTTCTTTCCATATTTTTGAGATATTCTTCCCATAATAGTTACCCTTCCTTAACTCTTACCTTTTGATTTCCTAGTTGTTTGTCCATGCATCAAGTGGGAAGGAATGTGAAATCGATAACATGGCAAGAAGAGGACCTATGTCCTAACAGGTTGCAGGGGAAAAAAAATCCATTTCTTTTAAACTTGGTTCAAAAGCTTCATTTCAAATAGCCCTTCTACTTGATTGGCATATGAAAGTAGTGGGTAGTGAAGGTGAGTGGAAGTCTTTATATTTTCTGAAATATTTGGCACACCACAGTACTCAAATGATATGTGCCTTAAATACAATCAAATGGAAATAAGTTTTTGTTTCTCTGTTGAAATCTTGCTGACTGGCCATTCCTTTGCCTGCTGCTTAATTCTTGCACAGGATAGAAAGAGTGAAATACTAAGAATCTACATTTTGTTGCAAGTTTTCTCCTGTTCCAGGTTATAATTCATGCATCCTGTTGCCATGCTAAGGTGTTAGAAGGTAACACTGGCCATATTGAACTAGCCTTGAGGTTCAAGTGACCTGCATCTGACTGTAACAGATACTTAGGAAAAAAGCAGATCTGTAAGAAAAATGTTGAATGTTGAATATGTATATTTGGTGAAAAATGCACTGAAGCAAAGTACAATATCTTTTTGGTATCAATGGAGAAAGACTTGTTCTAGGTTATCGGTGCTGAGAGCTGCAATAATAAATGGTGTGATTTGTATTTTGTAGTGTCCTGGAGGTAAAAGAGTTCTTATGAGGATTTACCTCTCTTTCAATGTCACTGAACAGTGAGAGTGATAAACTATCATTAAAAGATATCCTTTAATTGCATAGCTGTGACGGATATGCTCCTTTCCCAGCTCAACCTGGCCTGTACCTTACA
>VZSG01000731.1:0-15604 GCA_013398315.1 Nothoprocta pentlandii
CTGGCACGGGCCTCTTTACTACCACGAGAGTTTCCTAGCAAGACAGAGTCCTTATCGTTGCCATGTAAAAGCTGGATGAGGAGGGGCAGACATCCAGACTGGCGCATGGCTATGCAGCTGTCTTGGGAGCTAGACATCGCCAGCAAAGTTCGCGACATGTCATCCTTATCATGAGTACCAAGCATTGACAACAAAGAATACACCATTTCCACCTGCAGGTCAAACGATTGTAAAAATACAGTTACTATTTTAAAAAATACACACTAAGTTAGATTAAAATGAAGTTCTGAATGGCATGAAAGAACAAAAATAAAATGTATTTATATAATGGCGCCAGAATTTGTACCAATTGGAAATAATAAGTACTATCAGTTCTTCACCATTTATAATGTTAATAAATCTCACTTAGTGGTTAAACGCCTAGAATAACTGGGTGGTAAGTATATCTAACTATATTCAACTACAAGACTAATCATAAAGACTTCTAACTTTTCATTGTAGAAAGGACTAAAGAAACATACTTATGAAAGTGCTTTGGTTTGGAAATGCTAGAATATACTTTAAATGAATTTTATCTCAAAATTACGTTCTGTATGAGTCTCACTTCCGGTTAAAGGTGCTCTTCAGTGAAAAATTATTTGATATGTGGAATTGATATAGTTATCCTAGACAGAGAATAAGACTGATTAAATAAATTTAAATTTACATGGAACTTAAAAAGCAAAACAAACAAATACCTTACATACACACACAAATTTTCCTTTAAATCTATTTCAAGTAACCAGTCATTTTTTTTAGGATAAAAAAATATGCACATGGGCCAGATTATTTACAGCTAACAAAAAATTGGTATTAGTTTTGTCAATTTTTGTCAAAAAGGTCAATTAAGCTTCCTTCAAGTTTACATGAATAAAACAAATGGAACAAACCAATGCTCGTTTAATAATATTCAACATAAAATACTAAACATTGTCATACTAAATCAAGTCATTAGAAAACCAGCATTACACACTGAACTCAAAATAACCAAATTTTAATTCAAAAATAACAATTTTGAGGGTTTCCCTTAGTTGTCATACAATACAGTGGCCAATGCACTCTCAGGTCTATCTTTCCCATTCCATTTTCTTCAGTAACTTCAGATTGAAAAATATATTTGGTTCTTTTTACAAACTTCTAATAGAAACATTATAACGAACAAGATAACATTAGATAATAATCTAGATATCCAAAGCTGCTAAAGCCAACAATAACAGTAACGTTTTAATGTACAGCACAACACACAGAAACTATCAAAGGGAACTGCCAAGCAGCAGTGGGTGTGTTTTCTCAGAATACACCAACTCAGAAAGGAGAGACTTGTGGTCGGTTGGACAAAGATTTCTAATAACTACATTTTTGTACTGGTTACCAAATCAATGAATGATTTGATGTCTTCAGAGATAATTTTTATGTCTCTGAAGAAGAGTTACACAAAAATTGAATGGCAATGGGTAGAATAAGTAGCAAGTCTTAATATGTATTTTTCTAAACATTATAGAATTGTTGAAACTGCAAATCTTAAAATTTGTAAAATTGTATGATGACATGCAAAATCCACTGAAATAAGTCTTGGAACCAGTTTTTTGACAGCATAGCTTCCCAGTCCAAAAATCCCGATCTAGTCCTAGACTAAAAAAATCCAATACTGTATTAAAACAAGCCATTTGTATTCTTAAAGGAAAGGGAATTTAATCTGCCTTATGCATGCCTCTTGACAGACTTTTTAAGCGCCAGCTTTAATCCACAGCAATTTAGACTTAGAAGGTGAATTTTTTCTCAGAGACGAATGCTGCAGAAGTCATCAAAATCTGGCCTCCAGACTTGTGGCACATATAGTACAGAAAAAGACATGGTTTATATAAAGATATAGATAAAGACATATAAATATGTGTGTGTGTGTGTGTGTGTGTGTGTATTTATATTACACACGGAGGTGTCTCTTTCCGCATCTGTAAATATAATTCCTCTACTACTTGCTTTCTTCTCATGGAAGGTTAGTTTCTCTTCAGTTTGCTAAGTTGAACCTAATTGTTTGTTTCCTTCCCCACACAGTCCTTTTCCCTGCATTCAGGACTCCCGCCTTGTCTGCACCTTTTAGGAATTTTTCATTTTGCTATGGAAATTTGCAAACAGACACTCCAGCTAATGTTACCTCCATTTGATGTATGCATACAGTGCAGGGCAGAAGTTACAACATTATAACAGTTTTAAGACCAAATGTAACTTAATACTATGTCAAGCTAATACACCTTGCTGCTTCTCAGGAGATTGCGCTCAGTCTCACAATGATAATGTGTCTGACTACTGACGCCAGAGGTAGCACAAACTTCAGTGGCTCAGGAACTCAACTGTGTTAAAGATTTGTGCTTTCTTTCCTCTCTTTTCATGCTGCTTATATATTTTGAGGACACTCCCTATTGCGTATCAAACGTCATCTCTAATTTTTCAGTACATTTGAAATATACTGCAAGTATGTAAAAGGTTGCTTCAAAAGACAAAGTGTATCTGATGCCCATTGACAACAGGGAAAATGCAGGTAAAGAGATTCAGGTTAGACATTTAAAAAAAATAATGGTAGAAAGAGTGAAAAAATGATGAAGACTTTATCATTAGTTTTTAGTAAAAGATTAGATAGCTGTCGTGCTGTCAAGAATATTTTTGATAGAATTAATGCTTTACTGGGAAGCAGAGGTGTATTAGATGACCTCCTCAATGTCCCCTCACTTTTTTTTTTTTTTACAAAAACCATTTTGTATTTTTCTCTATTATCTGATGCTATATTATCTGAATTATTGAATTATTAATAGAGCAAATTAAGAGACATTTATCACCATGAAGGGCTTACTCCCCTCCCCTCCCTTCTTCTTAGCAATGGCCTCCATTTTGAGGATTCAGACTTTGGAAAAGTATTCCAAGGACTACTCTTAAAAGGGCTAGTTTTCATAATGGATTATACATAAACATCACAAGTAGTTGGTAATTCTTGCAATCATATTTTTCTTATTGTAATAATTCTGTTAATCATCAGCAGGCAAAAGACAAAAAGGATTTCTGTGCATACATTTTAAGTGTTGAAAAAAGTATTTTATATTTTTTAAAATTTTAATTCCATAAATTTAGTACATGTGGACAGAACATTCAATTAATATTAGTACTACTGCCAAAAACAATGAGGTTATTGTATTAGTAGAAATGTAACATTAGCAACCTGTGGTTTGTAATCTTCGGTTACCTTGGTACCCAGATGACTTGTCAGTCTACAAGGAACAGAGTAGCTGCTACTAGAGCTCATAACACTGGCTGTGTCATGGTCCATTCGTGCAGTAGAACCCTACAAATTTAAACAATGATTCAATATAAGACAAAATATAACAAGAACACTAACTATTTCCTGATTCAATTTCAGCATAACAGAATCATATGTATAATAATGGATTGTTAGCATGTATTTTGGTTAAGATAAGCACCCTCCACCACAATTTAGATGTTACGGTCATGGTTAGCCATGGCTATCCATTTCCCCTAAATTCTCTAAATTTCCCCACTCTTCCAAGAAGACTTCATTCAGTTTGGGGCACTTGAAATACATTTGAACAGTGAGCACTGTAAGGGAATACTGTTGGGTTTGCTTCACTGCTCTGCTGGGTGAGCTTCCATCTTGTCTCATAGCTGAGTTGAGATCCTTACAATACTGAAGTCTGCCCCATTGTCCTGAGCCCACTCTTTGTTTGTAGTGACTTTTTCCTGTACTAGCTCTAAGAGGGAAAAGACAATTTCCAAGAGTTCTTGACCCTTTTACACACATTTAGGTAAATATGTTACCTACATGAAGTATTAGTGTAATTTACAAAGCAACATTGTCAGACTATTTGGAATGCTGAACATGTTTCTTTTTCTCAATAAAATATATATTGAATTGAAAAACTATATTGAAGACACTATGAAGTAACTTCTATGATTTTTAGGTGCACCAGAAACAAAAATGAACATTTCTTCTTACAGTACTTGTTATTCAGGCATTTCAAGATTCTAAATTTGAAGTTGAAAGATACTGTAAATAAAAGGTAGAAATAGCTTCATGTAGAGTTTGTCTAGAAAGGGAAAAAAAAACTAGTTATGCTGGAGTAAGTAAACTAACATTTTTATATTCATTTTCACTCCCAAGTTGAACCCAAAATATTTCATCCATATTCCAGAATAAGTATTAGCATGGGATGTTAAACAGGTATAATTAGAATGCTTTAAAATCAAGTATTATTTTTTCTAGTTATATTTCCTATGTAAACAAGTCAGCTCTTATTTTCTCTGTTGAGGCTAGGAAAAATTGAAATATGTAAAGCCTAAAATGAAAGCTATATTGACCTTTCTAAATTATTTCTCTTTAATAATTTGTAGTGCTATGCATATGGCAAAGAAACATGAGATTTTTTACTCTAACTGATCATATTATCTTGTCTTCAAACAACATTCAAAGGATTCCATATATGTTCCATATATGTAGATGCCAAAATTCTCCACTGTTGAGCTCAGTATGTTCATTTTATCCATGTAGGTAAAAAAGACACAAGTTGGAAGCACTAGCTATTACAGCCCATCATAGTATAGACAGAAATAGCATAGTTCTCCAACTGTTTCCCCCAAAACCGTATCAACTTTGATCTGGATAACTATTTCCTTCAGCGCCATCATTTGGCCTTACTATTTGGAGGATGTCAAGAGGTCCGAAAGAAATGTAAGTATCTTTCTTATTGGCTCTTAAAGACTGATCTGAAAGAACTATTATCAGAGATGCATACCCATCCATCTGAGAAACTAAAAAATAACAAAGATGTAACACAGACCCTTCTTGTGTAGAACCTTCTCTTTCCAAACCTTCTCTACTCCATTTCTTCTCCTTTTACACTTTCCTGTCTTTCAGTGTTAAGATGACCCAGGAAAGGACATTATTGAATCCTGAAAAATACTTGTCTTCAATTGACAAATTTTCAATTCACATTGTTCATAGGACTACAAAACCAATTACCTCCAGATTAATCAGTTAAAACTTTAAAACTTTCTACACTCCACTTGATACTAATTTCTGGTGGGGGGGGCAGCGGCAAAGGGGTGGTTGAGCTGGTTTATCAGAAATAACCACTATGCCACTTTCTCTGGACTTGCACTGAAAGTGAATAAAACCCAGATGTCTCCTAGAACACAGATTTGGAGTCTATCAACCTCCAGGAGAAATGAATATGAATATTTGAATATTTTATGCATTTTTATGACACAACGTTCAATATTGTGTAAATTCTAAACATAAAATGGGGAATGAACGAATTCTCCACTTGCATAAGTCAATCCTTATTGGTCCATATTGGGGTCCAGGAAGGCTGGTCTTTTCTCAAGAAGGAAATCTTAAAGGCAGAGTGGCAGGCCATACCCATGTGCTGAAAGATGAGCCAGAGAAGACTAATGGTCTGGCTGAATAGGCAACTATTGCTGAGACTCTGGGGAAAAAAACAGAGCTCACCACCATTGAAAGAAGGGGCAGGCAACTCGGAAAGAGTACAAAGATGTCGCTAGGGTATGTAGGGAGGAAATTAGAAAGGCAAAAGCTCAGATGGAACTCAAACTGGCCACTGCTAGGAAACTACAAGCCTATCAGCCTGACCTCAGTATCAGGGAAAGCTATGGAGCATATCATCTTGAGGGCAATTACACAGCATGTGTATGACAACCAGGTGATCAGGCCCAGCCAACATGGGTTCATGAAAGGCAGGTCCTGCCTCACCAACCTGATCTCCTTCTATGAGCAGGTGACCCGCCTAGTGGATGAGGGAAAGCCTCTGGACGTGGTCTACTTGGACTTCAGTAAGGCCTTTGATACAGTCTCCCACTGCCTTCTCCTGGAGAAGCTGGCAGCGCATGGCTTAGAGAGGTGGACTCTTTGCTGAGCCAAGAACTGGCTGGATGGCTGGGCCCAGAGAGTGGTGGTGGAGTTAAATCCAGCTGGCGACCGGTCACAAGTGGTATCCCCCAGGGGTCAGTGTTGGGGCCAGGCCTCTTGAATATCTTCATCAGCAAATTTGAAGATGACACCAAGATGGGAGGAAGAGTTGATCTGCTTGAGGGTAGGGAGGCTCTACAGAGGGATCTGGACAGGCTGGATTAATTGGCTGAGACCAACTGAATGAGGTTCAACAAGGTCAAGCACCGGGTCCTGCACTTTGGTCACAACAACCCCATGTAGCACTACAGCCTTGGGGCAGAGTGGCTGGAGAGCTGCGTGGCAGGAAAGGATATGATGGTGTTGGTGGACAGCCAGCTGAACACCAACAGCACCCTGGCTTGTATCAGGAGCAGCGTAGCTAGCAGGACTAGGGAAATGATTGTCCTCCTGTACGCGGTGCTGGTGAGGCCGCACCTTGAACACTATGTTCCGTATTGGGCCCCTCACTACAAGAAGGACATGGAGGCTCTGGAGTGTGTCCAAAGAAGGGCAACGGAAGCTGGTAAAGGGGCTGGAGCACAGACCTTATGAGGAGCGGCTGAGGGAGCTGGGGTTATTTGGTCTGGAGAAGAGGAGACTCAGGGGAGACCTTATAATCCTCTGCAACTACCTGAAAGGAGGCTGCAGGAGTCGATCTCTTCTCCAGAATAACTACTGATAGGACAAGAGGAAATGGCCTCAAGTTGTGCCAGGGTGTTTCAGGTTAGATATTAGGAAAAATTTCTACGCAGAAAGAGTAGTCAAGCACTGGATTTACCTGACCAGTGCCAGTGCTTTCCATGCTGATTTCTGCTGCTCCTTGACCTTCATTCTGCTCCTCTGTATCACGTGAGTCTGAATCATGCTTGCTTTGAGGTGCCCTCTGTTAATACAAGAGTTTATGGAATTATATACAGAAATGAAGTGCACGTTACCATTCAAAGCTCTCTAAACTCTAAATGTATCAATGCTGTATCTTCACAAAGCCATTGAACAGTGCTTTGTATTTTATAATCTCTAGTCTCAGTAATTAACAGCTGAGTCTCTTAGCAAAGATATTTGCTGAGATACTGAGATATATTTGCTGAGAGACTGAGTCTCTCAGCAAAATTACAAGATTAAAGCGAAGCATGTCCTCAGAGGATTATAGCCCTGCAAAACAAAGGATTTGCAGGGAGACACAGCAACACCCTTTTCTCCAGCTGTACTCACATCGCTATCAGAGAAGTAACAGAAATGGAGCAAACAACTGTCTTCTCTGCCATGTCACATGATCTATGCACTTTACTGGAGACTAAGGCGAGTGACTAAGACTAAATTTCACATTCAAACACAAACACTTTCCAGGTGAATAGAAAGATATTCACGTAATAGGAATCCTTCTAAATTTTAATGGCAAACGGTGCAGAGGTAGCCACTTTACCACAAGTTAAATTTAAACAATCCACTATTGATCAACTTAATCATATTTTCAAAGGTCATTCCTCCTGAATTTGCCCCTTGAAAGGTCCAGGCTAGATGCAGGTAGTAAAATTGTTTCTCATGATTCATCTGCAAGGCCTTGGTAAAACTGAAATACTGCAAATCTTAATAAAATTTCCCTTTCTCTGTTTTCCAAAAACAAACTCCTCTGCAGATGTTCACAAACTATAAGAGTGCTTATTCTCAGCAGGCATTAGACAGGTTTAGAGGCCTGTCATTTCTGAATTCTAGTATCATACTACAGTAGTAGCTAAGTTTTGAAGTTACTGAGTAGCCTGTTCACTTTTGCACCAAAATGGTAAGAGACTGCAAGTTCCTATCATAGGAAGACAGAAAGCCAACCTCCATCTTGTCACTATACACTAGATGCTTCTCAAGTGGACAGCAGCTATCACTTGTCAATTATTAATTTCTTTGTATTTACTAGGAAAAAAAAAGACAAATCTCTAGGTAATTTGTGAAGCTTGCAAGAACAGTAGGCCTTAATCCCTGATGCTAAGATAACCTATCATGCATAACTTAACTGAGTGCTCTGAAAAAATAAATTGCAAAAGTAGTCCCTTGTGTAGTTATTAGGAATAATGACTTTTCTAGGCATAAGACATTAATTCTTTCACAATATCTATTGCATCAATTTCTGTGTATTAAAAAATACAGATACTTTTTTTTCTAAATACCAAAAAATGTTTTTTTAAACCATAACTGCATAATAGATCCAAAAACTATACATGTACAAGTATATGTAAGAATGCTTAAAAAAATCATAAAAAAAAAAATTCTAGTTAGTCAAATACTTAATGAAACTCCTAACCATCATGGTGCATTATCAAAATAGTTTAGAGCTTGCTGAGCATAATCTCTGCATAAAATAAAACCTTTATCTTTTAGCTACACTAGTGTTTAATGGAAACATTATATTCAGTATTATATTCAGTTGTGTAATATGATACATACTTCATTTAGATTGTATAGTGACTGGCATCACCACAGGGGACAAGGAAATCAGTAGATAAGCTATGGATTTTATTATTGCTGCTGTAATTTTTTTTATAGACATAAAAAGTACATTCAAGTTGGATTACTATATCACTATGTCAGTTACAGCATAAGAATATAGTAAATACCTCAGGTTTATATTTTTAGTTAGACTAATTAAAGTCTTCTAACTTCAGTTAGACAGCTGACAATTATTTAAGGCTGTTAAGACTACGTTTGTACCTCTTGTACAATACTGCACATATTTAATTCTGAACATTAGCAAAATTCTTCTCTTTATTTAAAGAGTGTGACATCTTGTATTACTGCTCTGCCCATAACTTGACCTCTACCTAAGACCATGTACTTCCTCAGTCTGCTGATCAACTCACTCTTCCTGTTTCAGCACTACTCTACAACTTTCAAGTTCTTAAAATATCTACTCTTCTCTGCATGTTATTTGCAGAACTGCATCTACACTAATGGCTTGCAGTCAGAAGATGTCAAGGGAGCAGATATGAAAGAGGCGGTGTTGGTTGTTCACTCAAATGCAGCTATGAGGAGGTTGCCAGGCAGCATGTGGTAAGGCACAGAGAAATGACTTCCAGATACTGAACTGCTTAGTTGCCCCACTAAGGAAGTTGACAGCTGCTAGATATTGTGATAGCTCACTGCTTTCACCCCACTTTTAAAAGCCATATTCTATGGCACAAATCAAACAAAATTGCACTTTAGTGTCAAAACACTAGGCAATTTTAATTATAGACACTACTGTCAATTTCCTTTGTAATAACAGATTCTGCCCCCTCCACCCACACAATTCTGAAATTATGAAATCATTTACTTTTGACAGGGGGAAAATTTACATCCTCTTAGTAATTTAAAGTTGCCCTGAACTTTCACAGTAGTTACTCTGACTGAAGACAAACTGTTAAACATTTCAGGTTCAACATACAATTTATAGTTAAGTTACAGCATAAAAAATGGAGTTGAAGGTGCAAATTAATTTCCACTGTGAGTGTAGTTTTTCCTAATAGCTGTCACTACTACAAACTTTGTAATTTACAGAAAATATTATCTTGTAGTCCTAAATATAGAACTTAATACTTAAACACCAAAGATATGCAAGTTTTTATAATTAAATCTGATCTTAAAAAGATAAGGAAACCATGAAGCTGCTTATCAGAAATTCATATTTAGAAAAGTACTACTAATTTATATAATTTGCTAAATCCAAGACACAGACTCAGTCTCTATGATATATTGTACTTCAGCCTTTTTACTGAAATTACTGATATATCAATATTAATGAAAATGCAACAGTAGCACAGAAAATAGTCACAGTGTCCCACCCTTAGTTCATTGGTAAGAGTAACATACTGTCTATTTTTATTGCCTAAACAGTTACACCTTGCCTACGTACATTGACTAAATCATGACCAGTGTCATCACTTGCTGATGCAAATAAGGCTGTCCATAAGTTGATTCATTTAAGTAGTATTTAAATATAGCCAAAATAAGGCAAGTAATTGCTCACTAACCTCTGCTTCACCTGCTTCTGACCTCAGGAGCTGTCGTATACGAAGGAGGTCCTTCTCTATTTGCTGAATCCTTGCCACCCTCACCTGAAATGAATGTATTTTCATGTTTGATTTTTAAATAAAAATTCCTTATAGTTATTATATAGTATGACAATATGAAGAGTTCATTGCAAATATAGCTGTCTACAAAACAGAACTACTTCATCCATGTGATAATTGCAGAAATGGCAATAAAACACAGGCATGACAGTGAACATTTTCAAAATAGAATAAGTAGTTGAGTTTTTAATATAACTGTCACTATTTTGGATATAAGATTAGATGGTCACACAGTACAAGCTCAGGTATAGAAAAATGCTTCGGTAAACTTGCACTTTTTTTTTTGTTTGTTTCTGAAATTAACATTCTGAGCAGATTTTTAACAAATGATTTCACCCTTTCACCTCAATGTTAAAATTCTACTTGCCTTACACAGATTTGAAAAAAATATATTTCCTAAGTTTATTTATAGTTTTTATAATTAATAATTTATAGTTCCTAAGCACAGCCTCTGAATATTTTTTGTTCCTTAAAATCTCAAAGACTGTAGAGGGTCAGTAAAAAAGTTGCATACAACTTTTTTTGGCTTGTCTGGGATTTTATAGATATCTCCGAATTAATTTGAGTCTTGTTAACCCATATTACCACTCGCTTCCCACTGCGATCATTCTGTGGTTAGTAAATGTAACGTTGAAAAAACAAACAAAAACATCTTTACGGAATACATGTACTCTATGTAAGTTATACTGTGCACAGGATGCATGGATGCATTATGATTCTGTGAAACAACTGAATGCAGCGATACATCCCTGTATCAGCTTGAGGATAAAATGGCATTATTTTACTTTAAAACTGGACAGAAAATAAATAGCCCAGTAATATAGCAGGATACAAACTGAACACTGAACTGATTAAATACAATTCTCTTGTATAATAGGTAGGTTAAAAATGGATACATAGTTAAAGCAACAACCAAATATCAGTTACACTAAAAAAGGAAAGGCTTTGTGTATCTAGTGGGCACTGCAAGGATTAGTATTATGACTAGCCTTAACATCTTTATAATCTGAAAGTGGAAATAAACTGAAATTTAAAAAAAGCTGCAAATGCCAAAGCATACACTTAGAATGGAAACACAATGGAATCTAGAGCTTTTAGAAATATGGAAAAAAGTTATAATAACCAAATAGAAGTAATTCTTGAAATATGCAGAAAAACATCCTAAATATCAACATTTATTGGAGATGCAAAATTACAAATAGTAACCTATAAACTAGATTTGAATTTGAAAAGCAAAATATTGGGAAAAAAAAAGGTCAGTAACATTTTAATAGCACATACGGAGGCCTCACCACGGCATGAGGCAGACAAATAATCCATCTCTCTTCTCTCTTGGATCAGAAAATTCTTAAGTATAAGAAAGATAAAAAGTACATTACTGGGAATAACTGTACATTGGTGAGATGATGCACGACTGACAGAACACATCTCTTCTTTGTCTTTAAGTATGATTTCATTTTTTTTCCACCAAACTGAGTTTCTATGTAATTAGAAATTTATGGAATAAAGATATCAAGAGAAGTCAAGTATCTATATGCATTTTTGTACACCTAAAATCAGAGACTTTTTTTTCCCCAGAAGAAATGTAAAGATTACATGATTTGTCCAGTATCAATGATCAAGTCCTCAAAAGGACCAAGAAATCAATCAATATATCCCAAATTTTAGTTCAGAGATATAAACATCAGACCATTCCTTCTTTCTGCTCATTCATTATTCGTATTGCAGGGAACCTAAGATGTTCAGTCATCCAGGAGGATGTTTTGTATCAAATGGTGTACAAGCAGGAAAAAGAACAGGCTGGTTATAGCATGAACTTCTTGGGTAACAGCAGGTTATCCATTCTTACAGAATAAATATTACAAATGTGCAAAATCTGTAACACAGAACTGTCTGCAATGCCAGCATTTATATAGTTGAATTGTTGTCTTCCTCCAAATTACATTTTACATTGTGCTTCATATCACAGTCATGGAAGAATGAAAATACAGAGCAAAAGGAAAGCTAAAAAGAAGCCAGTTCACCCTACTTGCCAGATAGGATTGGTTCAGTTTATACATTTGAACACTACAGAGGAGTAATCTAGAATTTGCTCTTATGTATTTACACATCAATTAAGTTCTACACAGATTTGGCACCTATCCATGGTATAATGAAACCCTGAGGGAATTACCAGCCAAATTCAAGAGAAGAACACATGAGGATATAGTCATTTCCTCTTCCTATTTTATAATCTTATGAAAATTATATTATGTATTAGGATTACATGTTATATATGCATATTGTGAATAAAACAGTTGTGATAACTACCAACAGGATGGAAGATTATGATTTACTGAATTAACGTATGCCTATGGGTTCCTCCTTCCCCACCCTAAAATTAATAAAGAATGGACACTTTAATGGACACTTTAAGGACACTTTCATAGCCATATAACTACACTCAAATTGCTTCTTAGAGAGATTTAATTTATTCTCCTGCTTGAACACACTTAAAATTTGGCCAGCTACCTACTATATGCATTTAGCTTCACCTTCTAGCTGAAACTTGTTAAAGGACTTGCTCAGAAGTTCTGGTATCACTTCAGTAGTACTTTCTTTTACAACAAGGTGAACCGGGCTTACCCAGACAGTCCCAACTCTGTTCTGTCTTCATTTGGAACAGGCTGCACACAATTTGCATGACTGTATTGGTGCAGGGCAACTGATAAACCTCAGTTACACAGTCATATGATGCCATGAAAGCCAGTTACTACCCAGGCAGCTTAAAACCAGGAAGAGTGAACTTGAGTCTGAGTGCTTCTATGTAAACAGACCCTTATACAGTCTTTATGTACATACCTGATAGAGTGCTACAATTAAAATATATGTATTTTGCAACAAAATATAATGATGCACTAAACATCAGAATTTTCTCAAAAATACCCACTAAGTTATTCTGCTTTAAAGCTGCTTTAAGTTTTAATTGCAATCAGAATTAATTAACAATATTACATAAGTAGCAAAATTTTGTGTTGAGGCAAATTCAGTAAAGAAAATAAAGCCTAAAGAGACTATTTATATTCAAATGACTTATTTTTGTAACACTCTAGGAAAAAAGGCTATTTTACCAAGCTGGTTACTTAACATCTATGGCAATAGCTGGTAATAAATTATTTAAATTGTCAAACTGCTAATGTGGGGGAATAGTTTTTATAACCAGCCAGCAACTGATAATTTAATTTAGTAAGCTCCACCCAGTATTGAAATATACTTCCAAATGTATATGACATGATTTACATATAGAACTATACATATATTCAACACGAATGCAAACCACCATTGATTAGAGTAAACAGTTTACAGGAATGGATGTGAAAGATATTTTACTAGCATATCTTATTTTCAAAGATTATTCCTTAACACATACATTCTGAAGTAGTAGCTGAATGTTATGGTAAAATTAAAAGCACAAAGTTTAAAAACAAACAAACAAAAAAAAATTACACAAACAAAATAAAGTGGTTGCAAATACATATTTGTTTGAAGCTAAAATTATAATAAATGACACTCATAATTTTTTGAGTAGTGTTTTCCTATGTTTTGATTACAGCTGACTTTTCTTGGTGTTTCAAAGGCTAACTAAATGCTCTAAGGTATCATTGTGTTTACACACAGTTTAAAGACGATGTTTAAATATGAATAATTTTAATGGCATCGCTGGAAAGTTTTTGCTGGAAAACTATACCTGTGCTCGCTTCTCCATGTCCTGACAAGTACCTAGTTGTTCTTCCATTGCAGCTCTGATTTGCCTTGCCTCATATTCTAACTGCCTTCTGGTCATATCTGTTTGCAAGGAGAACTGAAATTGAAGTGCAGAGAAAGCATTTTAGCAAATGAAGTTGATGTGAACTATATGTTTCTCTGAACAGAAGCAGAACAAATACTTCTCCATAGGAAACTTCATAAAAGAACAAAACATGAAAAATAGGTCTTTAAAACATGACTACATTCTTAAAAATAAGAACACGTTACTGTTCAACCCAAAGGCTACCAGTAAGTCTTGTCAAATGACTAAATACAATATATAAACACATTGACATAGTATTATTACAAGCATGGAACATGTGGATGCTAATGTATGTCAGTGCACCAACAAAAAGTGTTACATTTTTCATGTAAATTAATATTAGCCAAAACATTCATACATGTCAAACTACTGCACCTAGTGATGGCGCTCATACTACCACTATTGATCCTATTTTTAACTATCATATATAAAAATATAAATATAAAAGCATAATTGTTCAATTCATAACCTACAAAGGAAAGGCATTCCAACCAATATACTTTTCAAGGAACCAACAAGGCTAGTTTATAATGTTAATGTAGATTTTAAAAAGTAGGTCTTTGCAATTAATGAAGAAAACTAAAAATTAGCAAGAAAGTTAGTTTAAATACAACTCCCTCAATCTTTGTTTTATAAGATTGAGTTGGTAGCGACTCCTGGATACCACCTAGTCCCACCTTCTGTTGAAAAGGCCCTGGATAACCTGATCTAAAGATCAGCTTTCAAGTTTGGATATTGCTAGCATAACAGATTCCACCTCTTGGCAATCTATTCCAATGTCCAAATTGTCCTCATGGTGAAGATTTTTTTTCCTTATATTGAGACAGAATTTCCCTTGAAGCAACTGGCGCCCTCCTGTTCTGTCAACATGTGAAAAGAGTACCTTCGTCTTCTCTAAAGATACCTTTTTAGTACTGGAAGATTGTCAGATCCCTCCTAGGCCATCTCTTCTCTAGGCTGAACAAGATAATTTTTTTAAGCTGAAAGTTTAACTACTACTCGTATGTACACAGGCAATTTAAACAAACATATGGAAAACAGTACCGGGTTCAGTAAACATGTTTCCTCAGAAAGACTTTTTGATATACATGATTAACTTCCTCTATATACTTTTACTATAGTTATACTATATACTTCCTCTAGATACTTTTTGTTACTAGTTTTGTGTAATATTTATTGAATATTTTTGACAAATATGTTTTTTTTTGTAAACCTAAAAGTGATTCTTTAAAAGTTTAAAGAAACTTGACCAAAAGACATTCTAGGCACAAACAGTCCTGGAGGTTCCTGCAGAGCACTGATGACAACTTTTTGACACAGCTTGTGGAGGAGATGAGGAGAGGTGGGCTACTGGACCTGGTACTCACAAATAGAGAGGGACTTGTTGGAGATGTGAAGGTGGGGGGTAACCTTGGCTGCAGCGATCATGACTTGGTGGAGTTCAGGATCCAACGAGGAAAAAGCAGGAATGTAAGTGGCCTTGTAACCATGGACTTCAGGAGGGCTGTCTTTGGCCTCTTCAGGGCCCTCCTTGAAAGAATCCCATGGGCTGGGGCCCTAGAAGGAAGGGGGGCCCAAGAGAGCTGGTTAGTTTTCAAGCGGCACTTCCTCCACGCTCAGCAACGGTGCATCCCTATGAGTAAGAAGTCAGGCAGCGGGGCAGGA
>VZSG01000731.1:43888-63433 GCA_013398315.1 Nothoprocta pentlandii
AGCCGCCGAGGGCGCCGGGCGCCACGCGCCGTTCCAGAAGGAAGCGGAATTCCCTGCACTGCTCCAAGCCAATGGAGCTGGCGAAAGGGAAGCTCTCCCACCGGCCTGCACCAAATCTCCATCCACACCAGCGTCCCACCCGCAACCGTAGGAGCCCAGGGAATCGCAGGGGCAGAGCAGAACATATCATTCACTCCTCACTATCCTCGGCTGAACAGACTGACATCCCACCTCCTAATCAATCCTTCCAACAACCAAATACTGCAAGAGCTCTCCCTATGTCACACTGTTTCCATTCTCGTTCAGAACCCCTCATGACATGAGGTTAGTGCTGTTGCACCTCCTCACTTACTTTACACTGAAGAGCACTGAATTTTATCTGCCATGTATCCATCCTGTCATGCCGTACCATGAGATCCTTCTACAGCTCTTCACATTCAGGCTTTATTTTTACCCCATCAGTCAAATCCGTTCACTTTATTCTTAAATAATTTATGAATATGTTGAAACACCCCAGTTACAGCCTAGATCTCACTAGGACACCATTGGTAATACTGAAAAGCTCTTATTTAAAAGACATTTATATTCTGCTCTTCTGCTTGTACTTTCTAATCAAGTAACAAACCAAGATTCAAGCATTCCACTCTTTATGAGACTTTGATAAGAGACATTACTGAAATCCACTCAGAAATCCAAGCAGATTGACCAATGCCAGTACGCCTGTTATGGTCATCAGGCCTGCTGGTTTGTAGATCTGCATTTTTCCTATAAAGTCTTCTTAAAAAGTGACATCACGCTTCAGCACCTGCATAACTCTTCTACAGAGGCAAATTTAAACACAGAATAACAAAGACGTATGCAAACAAGTGAAAACTTGTTGAGATGGAAGCTCAGGGGATAACGGGGTACCTAATAGTTAGAGGCTAAAGCAGTAAGGTTGACAAAGTGAAGACTGCACAGAAACACTGCACTGGCCAGGAGGTCCTATTTACTGGAATTGCTGCAAGGAGGTAATCTGTCACAGAGGGAACTTCATAATCTATGATCAAACAAGGGGTAACTGGCAGATAAACTGATGAGACTGTTGACAGAAGGGAAATAATTGGAGTGACTACATTTTTCACTGCCCAGACCTCAAGATTGCTCTAGTAAAATGCATTATCCCTTCTTTGTAGGTTGTAATCCGCTCTTTCTTAAAACCAAGGAAAACATATCTAGATCTTCTCAATTCCTTAAGAGCAGATGGTAGAACAGGGCATATATTAGTTACCAGTTCAGCAATTTCATACTTAAGTTCATTTAGAAATTAAAATACCATTTACTTCTGACATTTCACTCTAGCTGTCTTATCCTTGCAACTTTAGAGAGTTCTTCAAAAATTTTATTTCTGTAAGCCTTGATGTCATGTTTTCTCCAGACATAAAAAGAAAAAAAAGCGCAAAGGCAAGCCAAAGTCAAAAAAAGTCTCCTTTTGGAAACAGATGGGAGAGCCTTGTTATCCATCCGATATAGCAAGCATACCAAGCAAATTGCTCAAGATTCTGGCACTCTGATATAAAAACTGCTGTTAGATTATGTACTGAAGATGGGATTACAAGTGTGGGTCTCTATTAAATGCATGCATTCACCATCCATATGCATGCATCCATATGCATAAATATATATATAAATATATAATATACATACACACACACATATATATTTATACAATAAATACAGCATACTAATTTTGTCATCTACAGGGGAAATCTCTGTGAAAGTGTTAAGATTTCAAATTTTAATTTGCAAGCACATGGTTTACTAAACACTGTGTTTTACCACAATACATGAAATAAGGATGTACTGTATTACATACAAAAACATCTCATGTCATCTGTGTGCTACAATGTGCATGGTGATTATTTAATACTGCTTATGCTAAAATATTCAAAGCTAAAATCATTACCTTTTTTAAAGACCGTCTCTTCTTCTCTTTTTTAATAAAAGAACCAGGCTACCTTAATGTAGTTTTGCTAAGTTGCTAACTTGCTAGTCAGTCTGCTATTCCTCTAAGGATGCGACCCTGTGCCCTCTGCTCTGGCTGTCCCTGCTGGAGTAGAGGGATTGGACTAGACAGTCTCTTGAAGTCCCTTCCAACCTCAGCCATTCTGTGATTCTGTGATTCAAGTGTTCATCCCTTTAAATAGGAATAAGAAGATATGACAGGAAGCAAGAATTCCACAAAAAAAAAAAAGATACTTAGTATTTTATGGTACTATCAGACTCAGATCTAATAAGAAATAAGCTTTATCTTCTCCTTATTTCAGCATGAAAAGATGAAAGTTAGGTGCCACGACATCTTTTTTAGAATCATGGAATCATTTTGGTTGGGAAAGACCTTCAAGAAGTGACCTTCACCACTCTTTCCTAGTAGAAATTTTTCCTAATGCATAACCTGAACCTTCCCTACTGCAAAACTTCAGGCCTCTTGTCCTAACTGTAGTTATTCAGAAGAAGAGATCAACCCCTGCCTCACTACAACCTCCTTTCAGGTAGCTGCAGAGAGCAGTAAGGTCTCCCCTGAGGCTCCTCTTCTCCAGACTAAACTACTCCAGCTCCCTCAGCCACTCCTCAAAAGGTCTGTGCTCCGGCCCCACATCCTTAGCATGCATCTTACAAGCACTGGAAGTGCACACAGCATCATACCTGGTATATTACATTCTACTGGCTTAAAATAATATTGCAACCATATTAAAATATCTTTGCTTAAACTTTGCACCAGCACTTTTAAAACCACTGAAATTCCTCAAAAAAATCTTAGCAACTGTTTTTCATGTAGTCAAAATCCATTCCTATGCAAAGTAAAGTACCACAGTTATTTTGCTACTTTCAAATTAGCAAGGGAAAAAAAACTCACAAACACGCTCCGTGTCAAAAAATAAATCACTCTTTGTTCTGCATTGGATATCAAAGTACACAGCTCTGAAGGCTTTTTTTTTTTTTAAATCTGGATTGCTTAAAAACAAAGAAGCAGAAAATTATTAGAACTCAAAGTTTTATATGAAGGCAAGAATCTGCTAAAAAAGAAGTCCATAAACCAATTATTTGTAAAAAATACCACACAAACCATCAGCTCAGGATTTCCCCTGAACAAAAGTTTAACCATCGATTTGTTTCTTTTCAGTGTATACATGTATACATAAAGTATTTGCCATTTTGCCTCTTTTCTGTCAACATTTTTTGTCTATTCAATCTGTACAAAACACGAACAAATTGCATCTGAAAGGAAAAAGCAAAACATGCAACATAAATTGAATGGCTGGTTCCCACAATGTTTGGGCCAAAAAGACATAAAACTAATATATCCTATGACCAACATAAGCTTTAAACTTTTTTTTTCCCCAAATAAATATGGATACAACACTCCGTTAAAGAAACATTGCACTAAAGGTTTTTAGAATTTAAAGTCACAGGTGATCTAATTTGCACAGAACTACAGAACAGCAGGGGATACCGGGGACCTCCCTGCCCAAGACAGGCTCACCTGGAACAGGCCACGCAGGCCCTGTTGGGTTCTGAGCATCGCCCAACCTCTTTGTGCAGCCTCTGCTTGTGTTTGAACACCTTCATGGTGAGGAAGGGTTTTCTCTCATTTAAAAGCTATGTTCTGTGTTTTGCATGATTCCTGTTGTCGTTTGTCTCATCACCTGACAGCCCTGAAAAGAGTCTGGCCCTATCCATTTTACTCCCTATCTTCAGGGTATTTATAAACATCAAAAGATTACCCCAATTACTCCTTCTCCAGGCTAGAAAGCCTTGAGAAAATCTGTCATCTTCTTAATAATAAAATCTGAAGTTTTCTTTATTTTCTTTCTTTTTTTTCAAAATCTGATCCATTCTATAAAAGAAATGGACAGGACAACTATTAGCCAGGTCATGCTGAATTTACCTTAAGACAAGCAAAATGCAAAATGCAAATTGGCTTTCAAAGTTACACAAAACTGTATTTACTTTAATCTATCTGCCACAAAAAGTGTACATTGTATTAAAATCTGGTACTTTCCTTTGAATTTGAGATTAAAATGCTTACAGATAAGAATCTGTAAATACCCTCCTTCTCTCTGTCAACTACTGTAACATATGCTAAAGCTTTTCTGGACTGCTAAGAGTTATATAATTTAATATGGCATTATTAACAACACACTGCTTTAATGGAAATAAACCAGTATGACTAGCAAAGTGGAATTACTGGAGGAAAACCATATGTTCCTCTATCTCAACTACTGACATTTATTAAACAATTTCGTTGTATTACTCATTACATTTTCTTCAAAATTTATACTCTGATGCTGAAAAAAATGGCTTAACCTTTTTTTCTAAGTTTGGCTTTCATAAATGTCCATAAACTTATATAGCTGCACAAAATTCACAACAGATTTTATTCAGCATGGCTTCACTAATTTAAGTATTTTTGCTGTTATCTATCACCAAGGCTACCAAAACTTCATCTCAACTCTTCTTGTTTAACACTGAATCATGAAGAAATTAAGAAAAATAAACTTTTTCCTGATTAAAAAAAAAAAAATCCAGAAGTACTCTCCAAAGTACTAGTTTTAAATTGTCCAAAGAGCAATAGGGACAATTTAACACATTCTCTTGAAGACTGCACTAAACTAAATAATCATTAAGGTTTACAAGAAATATTGCCATAGATATACAGTGGGCAAAGCTTTTTCTTCTAACACAGAATTTATTCCAAACATACTTCAGCGTCTGTCTTTAATGGACAGAAAAATGCAGCTTGTCCTTTCACAATTTTATTCTCGATAGGACACACATTGGAAAATTTCTCAAAAAATTTAAGAAATCAAAATCCATTCTGGTGAGATTCTTTCTGCCCTATTAGTGCTACACATTGATACAAGATACCGGCATTGAAATGAGTTGGAAAATAGCATGTAACTTTATCTGTGCTATATATAAAAAGTAGGGAACATTACATAGAACACATTTTTGTATACATATATTATGTACAATAAGGATGGCTTTCTTATACAAAATAACATACATTGCTCATTTTAATGTAAAATAAAAACAGACACAAAGCCACTGTGAGGATCACAGAAGACGGAAGCTATTGCTCTGGGGTTTTTTTGAACGCTTGAAATTAAATTACTTGCACTTAATCCCATGAAGATTTTACATAGGGAAGGATATTAATATGAATTAGCTATTATATGAAAAAGGGAAAAAATGAAAAAAAAATCCTTGACGAACAAACTTGTCATTTACATAAACTAAGCAGACAAGTGTTCATTTACTACATATATCTAGAAAATGGAGGCCTTATTTTAACGTGAAGATTCCTCCATGGATAGACAGAAAGTAGATACAACTAACATTGGACTGCTTTTCTTTTTTTGACGATGAACTGTACAGATTCAACAAGAATAAAACTGCCTTCTCTGTTTTTTTCCTATTTTTTTCCAGTCTGTTTTATTGTAGTTACTCCTATTTTCTACATATACAGTCTTCTAGAGATTTTAACAATTCTTCTATATGCATGGACCTACTTCATAGGACTCTATATGCATAGACCTACATTACTGCATCTACCATCAAACAGCATATTTGTTTTTCAGAAAGAACATATTATCATACTGAACTGCTGTATTTCATCTGACAGTAAGCCAACAGTAACAACTGATTTTCCCAAGTTAGTCATAATACTCTGAGGGATTTCTTTTGTTTGAACAGCTAATCCCTAAGACAATACAAATTAAAAAAACAAAGTGGACATTGTTTTATTAATCAATTTGGCATTCCTGGTATCATATTCATCTTTATGTATCACTAAAACTATTTTCTGGTCTGCAAATGGCCTGTTTTCCCTTTTAAAAATGAAATTTAGCTTTAAAAATGAAGCATATAGACACTGTACTTTACTATATAGGTCATCAGTAGTTTATAAAAAATGCATCTGAAAGATCAGCTCATGTTAAGCTTTTAATTCTAGTGCGATTATCTTACATTTCTGAAATAGATTACAAAAACGAGGTATATTTGAGCAACATTCTGGCACTACTGCTTTTCAAATCTGATTCTTTAAAAATATTCAACACTTGAAACTATCCTTCCAAAGTACTTTCTTCAGCAACCAATTAATAAGGCAGAAAAGCAGATAAAATTAGACACACAAAAAATCAAAAAAAAATGACTATGAGATGTTTCTACTTAGATCTAAATAAACAGTGCAAGAGTGACAATGTTGTCATAAAAACGTCACATTTCCCACTCCATCTGTCCCTTCCTCCCATTCATACTTTGAATTTTACTGATGATGGGGGCTGCTACATCTCTACTTCATTCCAAGGAAGCTACTAACGTGCTATCCCAAAGGCTGAGTTTTTCAAAGTAGTGGGAGTTTTAATTATTCACATGGTAGCTACAGGACTTCCAAGTCTCCACTTCTAATTATTTTCTTTGTAATTATCCCTAATCACTGCACTGGAATCACACAAATTATGAAGCAAACAGTTTCCTGCAGTGGAACAAAGTCAGCATGTACTTTCTTCTGAAGCTTATAAAACTGAAATCTCCTCCTCACTAAAAAGCATCCTGTGCTGATTTCCACAAAACTTTTCCAGCCCAGATCATTCCCATACTATCTTTCAAATTCAAAGGCAGTCAAAGAATGATTTGAACACTTTCAAAATACATCTGAATTAAGCACTGGAAAGAAATAATGTCTCATTTCAGGTCCAGGAGCAAATATTCATGAGGAATAGAATGGGCTGCCATTTTTTGATAGAATGTGAATTAAATAACTCAGATTAAGCAAAACAATCCTCTCTTCCAAATGAAAAGAAACATATTGAATTTGCTGGGGATTTGGGAGGATAAATTCCAGGATGGTATTTCAGAGAGAACACACAAAATATCTACTCACAACATACTAATAAAGACTCTTCAATGGAGAGTGATAGAATCGCTTTCAGCTTGGTGGTTTGCCAGATTTTAAGCAAGGATATAAAGCTGTCCTACATCTCAAATTAATGCCCTAGACTCCAGTTTATACAGCTGGTCTTTCTCTAGGTCACTGGAAATTTAATTATGTCCACAGAAATCAAAAGGAAAAAAAAGAACACACCTATAAACATATGTGGACAAAAGAGAAAAAAAAAGAGACCTTTTCTCTATCCCTCTTTCAAACCACAGGAAAGATCATCTCTTCTATTTTTCACTCCCTTATGTTAGACTGAAATGAAGGTGAAATAGGTGAAATCATTAGTGATTTTGTGATAATACTACCTGCAAAAATGATAGACCTACCTCAAGCTTTCTNAAAAAAAAAAAAAAAAAAAAAAAAAAAAAAAAAAAAAAAAAAAAAAAAAAAAAAAAAAAAAAAAAATCAGAGCTGCTAATGCCAAATGTAGCTGGCATAAAGGGCTATAATTTTCTTTTAATTCCAGGAAGCTAAGCCATTTTCTTTTTATAGTAAAACGAAAGGACTGAGTATACCCTAAAAATAAATAATTTTTCCGGGGGAAAGAAATTTCAGTTAAAAACATTCTTTTTAACTGCTACATCCATCAAACTATCATAGTTTGAAAAATTAAAATTATAAAATAATTGTAAATTTATCTGATAAACATGAAAAAGCAAGGAGATAGACACATAAATGTAGCTTAATGCTTAGTGCACCTCTATGTACCATACAGGAATATATGCAGAGGTTCTGACTATTTCTGGGCCATATTATGCTAAGCACCAGAAACAATACAGTTTTGCCAGCTGTTAGCACCAAGCAGCAGGATTTGTCAGCTCAGGAACACTGCTACGTTCATGCAGCTATGCAGCTTATGAAATTCTGCCATGTTCAGCACCATGTACAAGACACATACAGCCGCACATATATCTCCTTACTAATCAAAATCCATCTAAATCTCATTTAAGGCTAGTGGTTGTTCTTGGATAGATATCTCCAAAGTCTTGTACCTACCTAATAAACACTAGATGGAAAATCTTGATGAAACCAAAAAGTCTGAATTTAGGCTTTTAGGCTTTGAGAGAGATTTATGGTTTTATTTTAAAAATGGACTTCTTTTTTTGGGGGGGAGGAGGCAATGTTAATTGAACACTGCAGTTGCAACAAAATTAAAATTTTAAACTTACCTGAAAACACTGTGAAAATCTCCGGTCTCTACCATATTTTCAAAAGCTGAGCAATACTGGCTTTGTCATGAACTATGTCAGCAGACTGGGATTTCTGCTGGAAAGTACAGCAGTGCTAAAATGGAAGAGCTTACCATGACAGAAAGCTAGAAACTATTTGAAGTTTCAATTTTCAAATTAAAAAAAAAGAAATACCTATTGTGCATTATTAGAGAGGTTTGATTAATAAAGTATTCCCTTATGCAACGCGGAATAGAAATTTTGTATCTTGAAACATACAAACTTGTTATGCAACTATCAATCCACTAAAAAACTTGAGTCAGAAAAAAGGCATTAACAGAAAACGTGGTGCCTGCTGAAATTTAGCTTGTCATACCTTCATATTAGATGCTTCAGTTTCCAATTTTGTTAGGTGATTTGAGTTGTCCTCAAGCTCTTGTCGAAGGTTGGAGTTTTCCATCTTTAATGCCTCAACTTGCTTTAACAACTGATCATATGAAGCTGCAGCCATCCTGGGCTACCCTCAACCCTAGAAAAGTAACAGACAATACAAAAAATAAACATTTCCACAAAAACTTATCGAAAAAATGAAGTAATTTCTTACTTTTTTTTTCCCTTAACCACTCAATATTCTAAGCATTCAATTCAAATCCATTAAATAAAGCTATTAATGCCTAGAACTAATGCCATTTCAAAGCATTTTTCACTAATCTTCCATTTGGTACACATGGCTCAAGAACGAAGTTGAAAGCAATTGCTTCAGGTATTAGGGAAAGCTAGAATTCATGAGGGAAAAATCATGCCATCACACAAAAGCATTGCTCAAATTAGAACTTCAATTCTAACAATAAAAAAATAAGGAAATAATAGACCATATAAAACCATTTTGGAATAGTCAACAAGCATTGGGAAGCTTATCTACAAGAAGCTGACTGACTGCCCACATATTTTATGACATGGAAGATAGCCGCAGACGCCCAGCACTCCTTGGAACACATTAGCAGAAATGTTGTGTGAAAACAAAGCAGGAAGAACTAAGCAGTTCTAACAGAATAAAAGCATCAAAAGCAATCAATCTTTAAGACTAGGAGTTTTGTAAGAGACTTAAAAAAAAGTGGTTACATTGCACAGTAGGGAAAAAAAAAAAAAGATAGAAAGCTTTTTGTAGTATCAGGGATATTCCACATTGAAAATGCAAAAAGACAGAAGTTATGGGAGCTTTGTTACATAAAAGCTATGGAATTAAAAAAAAACAAATAGTTTTATAGTAATTTTGTCAGTAGTCTGCATTTTCACTGATACTTATTCTGAGAAATATTCTAACCCACCACAATTATTCAGTCATTACAAAATGTCATGAAATAAATACTCTAACTTAAACGATAAAATTAAAATTATTACCCGCTTTCCAAATCCACACACCATTGGAGTCTGCATCTAAAAAATGCTACGCAAGATGATGAAAACTTGGCTAATTACATTTGCAGCAATTTACAGTTGAAGCCCTCAATTTCTTATTCATTAATCATTCGAGAGACAAACAGGAAGCCAAACAAATTTCACTGTAAGAATTTACTGAGAAAGTAGAAGATCTGTAACTCACAGAAGGAAAATATAACACTGCTTTTTCACCACTACTTCGCTCCTTTGGAAAAGATCTAAATGTAAAGTTAGACTTCCATTAGAACATTTTTTGTTCTCCTGGAGCATACTGCAAGTGCAGGCCGCAGGCTGCCTGGAGGAGGGAGCTGAGGGTGCAGCAGCCACTCTGCACCGCTCACCATCACTCCGACCTCTGCAATTACAAGGCCAAGAAGTGCCTGAGCAACCAATTTCGTTCTCCATGACCCCTCTTAACTGAATTATCAGGGTAATTAAAGAGAAGGCAACATTAGTCCAGTAGCTGGACTTCGTTCACCTACATAAAATCCGAAAATTATGCTCAAATCTCATTTATGCTCAAATGTTAAAGACAATCTGAGCAAATACACATATATTTAAAGATGGTAACAATAACAAAAGCTATACTGCTTTTGATGCTGTGAGTTCACACCTTTCTCAAGCAATGGATCTTCACATCCTAATCATCTCTCATCTTTAAAGAACAAGCAAGAAGCTGCTATTTGTGGAATAGTGAGTTCTGTGATAGTATGAATGAGCTAAAGAAAAAAAATCCTCATTAGGTTTTTATGTGACATAACATGCTTATGATAGACCAGAGACCCCAATTACAAAGAAAGGATGGCAACCTGAGACAACCATTCCATTCCATGGATTGTGTGCCTTTATCATCAGCTGGTTCCAACCCACTACTGTCAGAGTGCTTTAACGAAAAAAAAAAAAAGCAGTACACTGTGTTCTATTCATTTGCTAAGTACTAATTTGCCACTCTAAAGAAAATAAATCAGCTGTAGTTTACATTTCTTTTCAGTATGCAGACTACATGGACAATGCTGCAAAATCCCAAGCAAAGGTATGTAACTTTAAAATGTTTTTACTACAACTTGTGGTGAAGAGCATCATACTGTATTAGTGATAGCATCTGCTATTTTATAAGAGACGATGAGACTGTACTCATAGGAAGATAGGAGGTAATTAATTAATGTTCATTTGCTGCTGCTCTGACACGTTGGAAATACAGCTCAATTATATCCCACATTTATTCACTTGCATCATACTGTCAGAGGCTGCTGTTCACTGCGTGTTTGACATGCATGCCAGTTTCCACCAGTTTATCTTTTTCTTACATTATGCAAACCAGGGATAAATAAGAATGGACAAGTAAGGACTGATCTGTCAGATTCTTTCACTTTCTGACTAATCTGAGAAATTCTCATTCATGCACGTGGAGAGCAAAATAATTTGTCATATTAACAAAATCCATACATGCAAAGAAGAAAATGGAGAAAAATGAGTGAAGACAGAACCTGCATTACAGCAGCAACTGTGGCTGCAATTGGGTGGCTTCAATTTTTAAGTGAAAGCAAACTTAAATATAGTTACATTAAACAGTAAGATTCTAGTTATGGAGGGGGTCTTAGTGAAAGTTTTAAGTAATACATCTTACATAAACTGTCTATCACCTCTCTGCAAAACCAAGTTTGAGGCAGTATTTCAAAAAAAAAAAAAAAACCTCATAATGTATCCAGTATTTTAAAAACCGCTATTTTTTCCTTAAAGGGTGCTTCTCCTCTCCCTCAAAATGCATCAAATTTCTCTTAGTTGAAGAGAAATTGAACCATACACTGAATGGTTTCAAATAAGTGAAATTAATGGCACATTTGCCAAACTGTTTATTTCAATTAATTTGATAAGACTCAGCAAAATTCATGATTGGCTTTAGGCAATGCCATCTGTTGCTCAACATATGAAAACTGGAAGCAAGATTTCAAAAATATGAAGAAAAGTATGTTAATATATCGATTTCATCATCTTTCTCTCTTGATCTTAGTTCCTAACATCTCCTTCCTTTCATGGAATATATATATATTTATTATAATATATTCATTATATATTTTTAAATATATATAAATATATAGTATATTTAAATTTAGTTTTTTTATATATATAAATTTAATAATATGGAATGACACCGTGTTCGACCTTAGACTAGGAGTCAATTACAGACTTAGTCAGATGTTGAATACTACTGTAACAAAAGTAGCGTTCAGATAAAGAATATCTGAGATCAGGTCACTGCTAGAAGCCAGGTAACCCAAGAACATCCTTAATTTTTATTAAACAACAGATGCTGTCCACGTTGACAACCAACTACAGTCTTCACAGTTAGAAGGGAAATTCAATCCTCAAGAATATTTTGAATGTAGCTTTAGGATAGCACGTTATTTTGCCCTCCATTAGTGTTAAATTCAATTTTCTTGTGTATTCTTATTACAGAAGAAACCCCAAAGATAAGTTAAAAAACACACGTGTTTGTTCATGGAATCACTCATTATTATCAATACCTTTATATCACAAAATGCAAATTTTGCATAAGACAATGTGTATATCGCAAAAAGTTATGGCTCTTTTGGTAATCCAAAATTTCCAACCAAAAATAGGACTAGTTTGAATGTCTTATTACCAAATTTAGCATTCAGAATACAAACATTAACAAGTATCTCATTTTTACACTTCAAACCACTCATAAGCTGCAGAAACAGAAGGAGAGATAAATGAGGAAGACTAATGAAGTCATTTGGGAGAATTCAGTGAAGTATTTCAGAACTCTGTATGGTGACACAAATTACTTAAGAGAAATCCTTACAGATTCAGTATGGTCAGCATTTCTGCAAAAGCACAAGACAATTTTAGTAACAGATAAAAACACTGAATTAAAGAAAGGGCTTCCAAGGCTGGTGATGACAATCTGAAAGATGCTGCAACACATTCCCCGGCTACCTGAAGACAGTCTGAACATCTAGAGCTGGCAGAGAAAACACAAGCACAGGAGCTCTATTTCTAATTATTCTTTGTCATTTTCAATATGCGCAGCTCCAGCACTTGCCACTTGTAAAATCCACTACAGCTATGTAGATTAGTAGAAAACTGCCAATAAATAAAGAATAGAGACAAGATGCTACTGGGTTGTGCTGAAATTACATTTATTGGGATGGACACAGGTTATTAGTCAAGTTCCCGCAGAACTACTTTGTGACAGATATTACTCAGTATTTTGTTATCGACATTGGCACTTAGAAGTGCCAACAAAGCTTGACATCATAAATACAGGAAGCATCATGAGATCAGAGGCCTGGAACACAGTATATAAAGAATCTGACAACCCAAAGAAGGGAGCAGTAGAAACAGTATAAAATTGAGGAACATGAAATACAAGGTTGTTGATTTAGGAATCCCTAACAAGACCTAAGCCTACTGGCTGGTATCTTGTAATTGGAAGTAATAAGCAGAGAGAAGACTAACTTGGACCTTACCAGTGAGCCAACAAGCCAGAGCACAATCAACCTGATTCTAGCACAGGGAAAGCAAACATAATCCCTGGAGTTAGCAGGTCATTTTATAAGATATAAGTAACATCTGAACAATGACACTATGCACAGCTTTGGTGAACTATACTGAGGAAAAGGAAGATAAGTGGGTGCACAGGAAGATGTTAAGTAAACAAAAGAAATAGAGGCACTCATATAAGAAGAGACTAGCTGAGCAAGGCATTGCTGCTTCAGTAAAACAAAGGTTGGAAGGACATAACTACATCTTACAAATACTATTACAGAAGAAAAAAACACCTAAGGAGAAAAACATTTGTGTTAAAATGCAGTACTGACATGGAACAAATGGGTATGAACAGATCATGTTCATGACCACCGATACAGCCATTCAGTGCTGGATACTGTGGCACCTTTCAGCACTTGTTTTGCAGACTGCAATCCCAAGGTTCAGAGACATCCGCTAGCTGTCCCACCTTCTCTGCGCAGACTCTAAGAAATAAATTTATTTGAACAACCATTTGGAGCATATACCTCAGTGTCCAACTAGGTACAGTTCGCTAAAAATATATATGTCAAAATTTGCTTCTCCTCTGCCTGCAAAGATACCTTCTAGTAATCCCAGACTGACATTGCAATACATTAAAGTTCAGATCTCCACATTCTTGGATTCATGTTTCAAAATTCTTCCTCTGCCTCCAAAAAAAAAAAAAAAAAAAGACTAGTATTTTTAAACGTGGTGGTGGTAGCAGCAGGAAAAGAAGAGAAATTAATAGCATCTTCCTACTCTTGTCATTTCTTAGTGGCCAGAGCACTTGCCATGGGGAAAGACTCAAACCTGAGACCCCCTTCAGGCCATATTCCCTCCCTTGCTGTCAAGCAAAAAACAATTTACACTTGGCCCACTGTGCTGAAGTTATCACTGCATCTTTACACAGAGGCATATTCAAAATTCATGGGGCGAAAATCGGTTTAATTGAGAAAATATATACTACAGGTATGAAGCTGCTATCCTGTAGAGCTGAGAGGGAAAGTAAGATGATGAATTCTGGGTTCTTATGCCCATTTTATATTGTACTTGATACAAAGTAAAATGTGTAAGAAACAAAACAGCGCAGTGTTGGGAAATTAGTCACTCTGCTTTTGGGTCAGGCCCCCTTTCACACTCCACACTTTGATTTGCAGAGTGTCTCAGAAACAAATAGAAGAACATAGGTACCAGATTTACTCCAAGAAATAACTCTCTTGGAATGTAGGCTTGCCCAATAAAGAAACATCTAGAATCTAGGTCTCCTATTTCCCTGACCTGTATTCACATCATTAAAGATTTCTTCTCTTCCATCTCCCATCAAAGTGAGGCGAAATCATGACAAAAAACATTCTCTACGCTCTACTGAATGAGCAGCTAACATGAACGCACATATCAAAGGAGAAATTCAAGGTGGATACTCCTTTACATACTAAAGTCAAAAATAAACAGCTGCCTGAATTGATGCAAATGCACTGTTAAAACTTAGATATACATTCTACACTAAGAAAATTATACAAGCACAACTAGAATCAAGAATTTTGTTGGGGTCATTTTGTCTGAAATCCCTGAAACTCCAAAAAAGGCAGGCAAAAACACCAACACTCTTAGTTTTATATTAATGAGAATCCAAATACTAACAAGACAAATATTTCACTTCTACTCTGTGAACCACTCATAAACGGCAGAAAAAAAATGGAAAGATAAATGATGAAGTTTAGCGAAGTCACCTGGGACCCATCCTATGCTAAGCCAAATATCTCGTCCTTGCTACTTTTTACCATTCTGCTGATTTCTGCCATCACTCCAGGTCACTGATGGGCAATGCGATGTGCTTCAAGAACACATCACATCGAATTCAGGAGGGAAAAAGAACTGTATGTGGTGAGAGACCACACTGTCATTAAAGGGTATTTTTGATGTTTCTCAACCAGCTACTTACTCATTCCTCTGGTATGTTTCAAGGAGGTTTTTCTGAAGCCCTCAGCTTGTGGCTCCTGACTTGCCCGAGTGCAGGGCTGTGCTGGCCACAGACCCAGCTGTCTTCTTGCCACCTCCACCAGCTCCAGCCAGGGAGTTGCTCAGCTGCTCGGGCAGCAGCTGCCCAACCACTGCAGATCACCACTTGCCACGATAAGGTAATCTGAAAGAGGTGTCAGTTTAACTTAATACACTGGGCTATTAACCACAGTGGTTCTGCAGCTGTTACTTCAGTAGCTCCAAAAGGGCTCACAGGCAGCGGCAAAACACAGCACAGCTGCTCCAAGGTAAGCCAGTCCCATTCGCTAATTTTAGCTCCCAACGTACCACTTGATATACAATTACCTTCATTGATACACTGGGAACCTCAAAGAAAATGAAGCCGGTATGACTAGGCCATACTTACTTTGAACATAGCAAACCATGCTAATTGGCATTAATTCAATTTTTTGATTAAGCAAATCCTTTATCAGCTTTTCCATGATGCTGACTAGTGCTTCAGATCAGATTGAATGTTCAATGGTTTATATATAGACATCTTTCTGATTCTCCCTTTTCCATTCTAGCAAAGTATCATCATCTTTCTCTTAAGTCTTTTTTGCCATTCTAATAATTTACCAAAAAATTTTCACTTCAACCTGGGACCAGTTTTCAAGCCTAGTAACTTATAAATGCTTAGCCTTCATGGGCACTGTTTAATACTTTCCTTAAGTAACCACTGTCAAATACGCCATCCCTGCAGGTGATTAAAACCCACTATCCTGGCTCATTTGAGAGTGTGCAAAAAGTCATATTTTTGCCTTTTCCAGCATTTCTGTGAACAATTTTGTTATTTCCACCTGGTGGCAAGCCTATGCCTTACTAAAAGGCTTTTGTTGCTAATCCTTCTACCCTGCCCCTCTTTGCATCAAAGAGCAAATCCCCAGGCTTCTGAGCAGCAGAGACATTATTCAGTTTTACATCTGGGCTATGCGGGTACACAAGCAGTGAAGAAAACGTCCATGAAGGGAACAACAATGTTACAGACCTGGTGCCTTCTGTCCACATTCTCATTCCTTCAGTGACAATGTGCATCAACCAGAGGCATGTAAGAAGGAGTGGAAAACAGCCACCACTGAAAACTTTCTCATGAGCTTGTTTTAGCAATGAGGACTTTGATATTAGAAAGTGGCTTGCAAGTTATGCAATACTATAATAGTATCCTTTTATTATCCAAAACACTGAAATTTGGAAGTTGTTCATGAAATGGTATCAAAAGATAATCCCTAGATTAGGTGCCCTTTGAATTCCTTACTTTGTTTTGGGGTTTGTTTTTTTTTTTTTTTGAGAGGCTGGGGAGGAGGGTGGGAAGGAAGAGAAGTGAGGGGGCATGCAGGAAAAACAAGGTCCAGATTAGAAGTCATTACTATTACCAGTTTCATAATAAAATGCATGAAAAGGTCAAATCCTTGAAAAGAAGGCCATGCCTCCCCGACTTAAACCTAACAGTTGTATAGAGAGGCTTTTCTCCTCATTTCTTCCATCTACTTCTGCATGAAGGTTAGCTTCGTACAGTGAAATAAAGTATTCAGTTGTTAATATACCTGACCTTCCTAAATCCTTCCAACTGTGGAAAGGGTGGGAGTTATGCCTTCCTCTATCAAACGAGCTTAATGCTCTCACCAAATTGTAGAGCCATGGGTAGATTCTGGGATACAGTTCCTTACATTCAGGAATTCTGCCAATCGCAGGTGCAAGAGTAACACCTCGGAACACAGATAATGCAGAACTTCATATGCTTCATCCTAGCAGTGACTGTCCTCGCAGTTGACGCTGCTGCCCTGCACCCAACAACCACCATAGCAAGTGGACACATCATCTGTTTTTCCTAATCAACCTGTAACTTGGACCATAATCATCCCTAAATAATAAACAATCCATGTTCTCTGCATCCTGTAAGAGCAAGAGGAGAAGGACAGTTATGAGGATAGTCTCATCTGAGCTCCTGAATTGCTTTGCTTGTTATAGGTCAAGCATGAATGTTTTTGTGTTTCTTTAACTAGAGACAATCCCACATTCAAAATTTTACTAGAAAATATTAACAAAAAAAAAAAAAAAGACCCCCATAATAACACCAAAGAAAGAGGAAATCACCTAAGTCATACATTCCAGGCTATGCAGGCTATGAACAGTCAAGTGGAGCTTTTATCACGCTATCAAGGATGGAGAAAAAAAAAGAATAAAGAAAACCACACTTCTTCCTTTAGAATTCTGGGTTGGGAAGTTCCCTAGCTTGTTAGTCATGCTGCATTCTGAATACGACCAAGAAAATACAAAACACAATTTGCATTTAAATACTATATTGAACACAAAGCCGTTCAGACACCATTTGAATCATAACTTATATTGGACCAGGGATGATTCACAATCTGCATACTCATTCTTTGCAATGATCATATTCTCTACTGAGAGCCAACTGTGTCTGCCCTCACTGCACATGACAATTTTTATTTCTCTTAATCTTCTGGAATTGCCCAATTCCAGAAAATATAAGCTCTTCAAATCCTGAAAGAAGACTCTTACTCTAGCAATACAAACTAAAACCATTAACATGAAATAAATTGGTTTTAATTAAAAAAAGAAAATGATATCATGTTAAAATAAGAAAACATGGGAATATCTTCCACATTGGATGATCTACTAGAGTCATCTTCAGCACCTGAAGCAAACAGAAGACCACTCGCTTTGCAGGAGAAACATCAGCATCTGTTCACACAGGTCCTGTTCAAATGTTGGAAAACAACTAGCTGAGATGAAAGTTTTTACTGGAAATAACCTATTCTCCCAGCATATCATCAGCATCATAGTCTGATTTTAACACAATTTCATCACATTACATTTCATCAACACAAACATTCCACCAATGGAACTGAGATACACACATAATTCCTATTTAGTAATTTGTAAGCCAAAGGGATCAATTTTAGACAGTCATTTCCAACAAATGCTATTTTACATCACGCTGATAATTATAGTGTCTCTTATGACTGCATGCATCAGAGCACTTATAACCAACAGTTCACAAAAATATTTTGGCAAATGCGATTATGTGGATTTCAGGAACAATATTTAGGAAGGTCTGCAATTATTAATTATTTAAAGAATTGAAAAACTATCTTTTATTCATGCTGCCATTTTTCAGGGTGAGATTGCTGCTTCTCATAGCAGCTACTTAGCCTATTACATAAAACAATACCAAGAGTTTTTGAAGGTCTAAAAGTGAAGGAAGAAGCATCACCAGAATAATCATCACCATCATCATCTTGCTTTGTCATTCTCTTTCTTTTGGCGAAGAAGCCAAAGTGCCTTTGCCATCTTTTGCCTCTTCTAATATTGAGCAACTATAAAAAACATTCAAGACATTACAGGACCAAACATCCAGTGTCACTGGTTTGCTTTCTGACCCCGGGTACTCCGACTGTTAAGTCCTCAACTAACTAAAATTTAACATTGTTCTGAGTGTATCACACTGACAGACATCCATAACATGCATCCAAAAGCAAGTATATGGACAATATGGTGCATTTCCTGAGAGGATGTTTAATATAAAACCAAATTTCAGTACCTGTATTTTAGAGCTTTCTTCATCAAAGCCTTTTCATAGATCATTGTATTTAACAGAACTGAAGAGGAATAAAAATATTTTACCAGTTTCTTGTAGTCCTCCTAAAAATACAGAAAAATCTGCTTCCAGGAAATTACTTTCAGTGCTTATATTTATAGCTATTTTATAAAATAGCTATAGCTATTTTATAGCATTTCTGATCATCTTAGCTGCAACAGAACTAATAAAAAAACAACTAATATCTAGTGGAATAAACACTAAGGAGCACTTCCCATGCAGAAAGAGAGGGAGAAAATCCGTGCAAAACCTGAAGCCGATCGGCACTGTGCTATTCACGCAATGACAGCGGTCTGCTGCGGATGCCGCCACAGCAGCGCCCGCGCTGCCGATCCCTGCTACCCCTACGGAGGGTATCTCCCATCTCCCATCTCCCGCGCAGGGCCATCCGCGCCGCGCCGCGCCGCGCAGAGCCGCCTCACAAAACCCTGTCAAAGGAAAGATGCTCCCCGGGGCTCACGCGCGGAGCCCGAGCCCTGCGCGGATGCGGAGCCCTCCGCATACTGACTCGCATAATCAAAACGACCACATCACTCTGCAGAATTCTCTTTTTTTTTTTTTTTTTTAGAGCAGGAGGAGGAGGAGGGGGAAGAGGAGGAGGAGGAGGAGGAAAGACGCCCTATCTTGCGCCTGGGCAGCAGCCGGGCGTTTTGCCGGCAATGACCTAATTACTAGAATAAAAAGCCGCCTATGTGACAAAGAGCGAGGAAGGACGCGGCGCTTCATACATAATTTATTAAGATTTCCGCGAGCGTTCGGGCCGAAGCGCGGGCCCG
>VZSG01000731.1:68044-88350 GCA_013398315.1 Nothoprocta pentlandii
GATGCCACCCTGTGCCACATGCTGTAGGTGTGCCTGCTTGAGCAGGAAGGTTGGACTAGATGATCTCTAGAGGTCCCTTCCAACCTTGAATATTCTGTGATTCTGTGATTCTGTTTATCTTTACAAAAAAAAAAAAAAGCAACACTAACTGCTCCTAGATGTTGTGCATCTCTCTCTCCTAAATTTGACGTCAGTTTAGCTCAAGTAGGTGCACCTATAGCTCATAACACTTAAATTACCAGTTGGCAAGTTAATGGAATACACGTTCTGGCATATTCCAGTCAGGTCAGTCGGACTGAGAATTGTGATGGTTTTAAATCACATTCAGATCTCCTTTTAGAATCCAAACTGGGAATATCAGAGATCAAAAGCTTTGTAATGTATTACATTCATTTACCCACATTGCACCACACTTCTAACTCTGAAAAGCTGTAAGCCATTGTCTTCAGCCTATAAAAGGATTCTGGTTAGGCCTGACCTATTGCTTTATGACTCTGATACTCACAAGTTGGCAATGGTTTTGGTAAATTTAGTGCTGATGAAAGAGGTTAGATTTGCTGCTCTGTAGCCTGAAGTTCTCTACAGGCAGAGCATAGGCAGCATCGCAGACTCCCTAATACCTCCTGCCAACGCGACAGCTTAGCAGGAGGCAACAAGCTTTCCTTTCCTTGCTCACAGTAATGCACGTTCTGCTATGATTTCTATAAAAACGGCAGCTTACATTTGGTGTCTGTCACATGCACTTGCTTCTGAAGAAAATATCAATTTTAAATGAAATTAACTTTAATATACAGCATGTTACTGGTAATGGAATGACCTTTTTCATATTGTCTAATGCAGTAGTATTCAAGCACTAAGCAAAGATGAATGGTACTATGATTTACACTCTCCTTCTTTCAGAACTGCTTTCTAAGTGCAGTACTGTTATATATTGACCCTGATATTAATCACAGAATCATTGTGGTTGAAAAATGCCTTCAAGATCACCAAGTTCAACCAGAAACTCATCACCACCCTGCCTGCTAAATCATGTCCTGAACTGCCTCATCTACAGGTTTTCTGAGCACTGTCAGGGATGGTGACTCCACCACTTCCGTGGGCAGCCTGTTCCAGTGCTTGACCATCCTTTCCATGTGGAAATTCTTCTTAATGTCTGACCTGAACCTCCCCTGGTGCAACTTGAGGCCCTTTCCTCTTGCCCTATTTTCAAGCAGTTATTCTGAAGGAGAGATCGAATGAAACAGCATTTGATTAATAAATTTAAAAAAAATTAAAAAAAAAGCACAGAGTTGGATTTTACAGAGAGAAAAAAAATCTTGCTTAGACTTAATTTTACTTTCAGCTATTTACTTTCTGATCTGGGAGAAAGAAGAACACTGCCAAAGCCAAAGGCCATCCCATAGGTCTAGAGATGCCTACTATGTGGGCATACCACAAAACAAACAAGCAAACAAAAGCACTGGGTGAGCTATGAACCCAACAGCAACACAAAATGGCAGAGTTTGTTAAGAGTTCAAAAACATCACCTGCATTTCAGAATTCACAGTGCAACTATTTGTATTATCTAGGCTCAGATCCCTGTAGTTTACCTCGCACATTGCTCTTAAATAGCTAAATGAGATTTTGTTTGTTGTGGAAGAACTGGAAATCTTTCCACAAAATACCTGATGAAAGTCTGGCACCATTTCTGAATCTTAAGGCATTTACTAAATCCAATCAAAATCTTGTTTTACTCCCATACTTGTCTCCCTCAGCTACAAAGCAGCGCCAAACAGAAGCTCTCAGCAAATTAAGGTCCATGTCTTCCTGAAAACGTACAGGATTTTTCCCCAACATTTATCTGCTTCATAAAATTAAGAATATTACAACAGAAAATACAAGAGATGTTTCTTTTTGGTGGATTTTTTTTTGTTGCTGGTTTTTGAGATTTTTTAGATAGCTTGACCATAAATGGGACAGTTTTCTACGCCTTCACAACCTCACCCTCTGCATCAGTGCCCTTCTCCCTCAAGGCCTTTCACCACTTCATATATTTAAAGTGATTGATATTTCATTACCAGTCATTGTGCATGCACACTTCTAACTACCTCAGAGACTCCGGGCACAGCAAGTGGGTTGGATAATGAGTTAAATTCTCTCTGTTGCCAGGCACTATGCTTGGTATTACTTGCAAATGTGACACGTAGTATTGGCATCTTAAGATCTTGTCTTCAAAACTTCACTTAGTCTTATAAAATGCAAATTTTACAGAACAACTAACATCAGGTCGCAACTTGGGGGAAAAGTCGGGCTGGCCAAATAAGTGGCATAAACAGATTTTAACAGCAAAAAACGGTTGTTTCGGACAATCAGTTAACTACAGGAAAGACCTGGAACATAAGCTAAACAAAAAAAAGAAGAGATTTTAATCATATCTGTTATATTAATTATATCTATACTGCTGTTTAATTATACCATAAATAAGTCAGATTTGCAAAGTGCTATCACCTGCTCTTTAAATCCTTTAGTATGTAATGTTCTCTGCTGTTTCTCAGTTTTTTTCTCGAAGGACCTCACCCTCTCATGCTCTTTTCCTCTCTTACTTCCCCCCCTCCATATGCACGCAGGTTTCTTGATGCAACTTAAGTCAAGATTTTATGCAGGGACAAGGAGCACATCCCCCCTCACTGGTCCATGGTGTGTTCACATCAATTTGTAATATTAGCCATACATGTTCTAAAAATAGTACAATAGCAATAATGGAAGGAGTTTTTGTAACAAGCTAGTAATCCAGCAACTTTCACCATCCATTTACCCATTCTTCTATCTTCATTGCATAATGAACCTCATCTGACACCAACTTCGTGTTACATTAACTATGGCTTCCTCATCCTCTAATTAAGAGCATCACAGTGTCCTTCCACTGTGCTGCTTTGTTCCTTCTGCCACAGTTCTGTCATGCATGTAAGCAGTTTACTATAGCTGTGCTGTAATTACTTCTTAATCCAGCCATGCTATGCGTCATCTTTGCCTCCTAAACAGATGCATATTTACTACATTTCCAGCCCTCCTTTTATTTCCAATGCTTTTTCCCACCTCTCCTTAATACTACTGCCAAATACTAAAGGGTAACACTTGCCAGACTTCATTTCTAGTGTACCTACCCAGGGCATAATTCTTTATCTAGGAAGAGTTCTGTTCAAATATCACCAAATTAAATTGCTTTTGGGCCTCACCTCTGTAAGATGCCAGGAGGTAGTAAGTCAGAGCAGTCTGGTGCTGTACTGCAAGGTCTTCTGATGAATTGGAACAGAGAATAGTCAATACAAAAATATATCATCTCCTTCCTTCTCAAATTCACTTCAGATGTCTTTGTCTTACCCCATACTAACATTCTGCATTAATTTTGATAAAAACTTCTTTCTAAATGAAAAAAGTGACTTTCAAAAACCTCTGATGCAACAACATAAAAGGACGAAAAAAATAAAGACAGAAAAAAGTAGAATTGGATGTTGCTCATTCAAACCCCTAGAGAGGTGGACTTTTACAGAAATTTGAAAAACTTTTACAAATGTGAGCTAAAAAACTATTTGCCTATATTGCTTACCAAGAGACAGTCTACAGTGATCAGCTAAGCAGACAGCTGACTTTTCAAGATTAGTTTATTTTACTCCACAAATTCATGTATTTGCTAACTCACTTAATCCAGAACTCCAGCAAAATAAAGGCTTATTTAACCCATTTGTAAGTCTATAATCATATATTCTATCTCTTCTTTAATTCAGTTCCAGTAATCAGTTAACTTTACTGAAAGCAACATATAGCACTGAACACCTTTCATTTAAAAAGACTGTGTCCAGGGTACTTCAACAATTCTATGCCTCCCCCCCACACTTCTTCAGCAAAAGCTCCTTCTGCAATAATTTGCTTATTCATAGACATTTCTCCTCTCTACCCCATCTTGGCCATGGAATAGCAGTGGTGGAATGCGTACAGAAAGACTGAAGAGTCGATGTTTCGAGTGCTTCTCTTGGACTGCTATGCCCTGGATACCTTTTGTTACCTAACCCTTCATCCTCACCTGAAACACAGCTCTTGGCTTTTCACACAAGGCTGCACAGTTGCCAGTTGCTCAAAGACCAAAGCAAAGACCAAAAGAAGAAACTGAATGCGTGCCTAGAATATCTACAGCGGTCTGACTTACAAAGTCATATTTTGCTTATTCTTCATATTTAGCAAACAGAACAGTTTTAAACCTCACACCTGTTCATGACAAATGGATAACTACACACGTAAACAGATGATGAGATTCAGTTTCTTGATTAGCTTAGGTTGAAAAGTCACTGTCAGAAAAAAGAAAAGCAGGCTACCTGGTTGCATGAATTTTACAGAGAACTCGTGTTCAAACCCCAAAACTCCAGACCACTTTGACAAATGGAAGCTCAATTATTTCAGTAGAATATTTACCCTTTGCTTGACAAACTTCTTTTCAGTCTTCCCTTTGTTTAGGTTGAACCAGATGTCCTTCATCCAAAAGTTGATTTCTTGTAAGCATTCTGACATTTTGTAGTGATAAATCAGTTAATCTATCTAGCTGGAGGTCAACATGTGCATTTGGCCTAGGATTACTTAAAAGGGAGGATAAATTTATGTGGGACGCTGTAAATAAAGACAAAAAGCATGCAATAGAGAATGTCAGTCACTGCAATTCTCTATGTGTGCTAAGGAGAGGGGAAGAGGAGAAGGGAGAAAGAAACATAGCTACTAATATTGTTGTACCACACTGATAATAGCTTTTTAACATCGACTGCAGTAAAGGCCGTGACAATGTCTAAGAACACAACACAATCACAGCTATGAGCCCGTCACTAGAATCTTTTAAATTAGTTCCTAAGCCTCAGAGCCTTTTACATAGAGAAATGTACACATCAAAGCAATTGAGAAAATTCTCCTGTCCAAGATAAATTGTTAACATGAATATGAGCATACATGCATTTCCATTAAAACCTCAAAAACACAGCAAAGCTCCAGCACATAGCAGTAAATGTTGATAAGTTCAAAAAAGGTCCTTGAAAGTGGCTCCAAGGTTAAGATTTATCCTACATTAAGTGATCTGACTTTTATTACTAAAATATTGAAAGTATTTCTGACTTTTTCAAAAGATGAACAAGATTCAGTAGCAGGAGGTTGGATAAAGAGGAATCAAATTCCATAGTATACTATGGCTAGCTGAATCACAAAAGCCCAGTCCATAAGGTGAGACAAGGTTTTAAGAAAATTTGATTTTCAGTGTTCTGTGTCTTTTAAATGGCTGCCATTCAAAATAGATGTCATAGCATGGAGCTTCATTCTGAACTTCAAATGCATTAGAGTTCACAATTCATTTGATCCTTCAAGAACTATCCTTCTTTGTAGTGTATGTACACTCATGACACATTGCAGTGATTATAATGGAGTCCTTCACTACAGAGATTCTGCTGATTGCTTGTTAAGGTCAGGACATGAAGTCCTCCAGCTCTTCTTCCTGGAACCCAGCACAGGAGCTGCTTTGACATTATTCATCTTCTACAAAGGCAGAGATGAACTGGTGCTGGGAATGGCAGTCTCCCAGCACAGATCAGTGTCCTAGGTAGGGCAAAGAAGCTTCACAGATGCCTAGCCAGCATGCAGTTCTCCTGCTCATAGACGTATTAATCACTATTTTCACTATAAAACGCTTCCTTGGATGAACTGGGTCTCACTTCTCTAGTGCGGTCACTGCTACACAAGCTTTTAGGCATGAGTGCCATCCTTTTCCCCCTCCTCCTGTGGCACACAGTTTACTAGATTACTTTAAAGTTAAAATCCATAGTACAATTTAAAAATAGCTTTTTTTAACAGTGTGTATGGGAGTATCAGATTTTTCCTGTTTTTGTTTCAGGAATTTGAGTGAATGGTCTCTTCATTTCTTAATTTCTGCAGTGCTGGTGGTAATGCTAAAAACAGTGTTTCTTGATTCTCATTTTTTTAGGCGGTTTGATTTTTTCTTAAGATGTGAGCAGGCTAGACTCTCTTAAGCTACTTACTCTCCCAGCAATGAAGTTTCATCTTACTGGGATAGTAACAAATATTCAAAACAAGCTAGGGTGGGTTTGTGAGTCTAGCATGTGGGTTTGTGAGTCTGTCCAGCATGTAGTGAGGACCTTCATAAAGGTCCACTTTTTGAAATGGATCTACCTGCTCACTAGAAAGAGAATGCAAAATTCAAATATCCATTGTATCTCTAGGCAGGCTGCTTCCAGCAGCAAACTATTCCCATGAGGATCTGTACTTCTGCAGCTTACACAAAACTGGCCTTTCTGTAGCCCATTCCTCACCTTAGAAATCAAAAAGCAACTTGGAAGCAACAGAACTGCATCTGAAGCAGCACTGCTAAACATTTTACCACAGTTCAAGTTCCTTCAGGAAAGTACAGCAGAAAAAAAAAAAAAAAAAGCAATTAGAGAAGTAGACGGGTAACAATCATGCCCAGAACAAAAAGGCTGTCAGTGGAAGAAAAACACTCCAACTCTGTCTGAATAGGGAAAGCAGGAGTGTTCTCAAATTCCTTGCCCCAGATGAGAATATTTGAGTGGCATCCTGGCAGACACCAGCTTCTTTTCTCCAGTTTAGGACTAGAGTCACCAGCTCTAGAAAGAAAAAAAAAATCTAAATACTCAAATTGTGCACATTAAAACCTAGACTCATATGACAAAAGTCTTTAAGGTGGGACAAAGTGTCACAACTCTCTTTGAAAATAAAAGTTTCCCAGGCTAGCAGCACAATTTAAAATGATGGACAGGAAAAATGTCCTCCTGACTAAGGCTATATTTCATATCTCAGAATTCAACCCTTATGGACACAAGAAGAGAAAATTTTAATCCAGCATAACCATATTTAGAAAAGCTCTCCGAATTGCTAAGCATTCTAAAAGAATTTTCTACTTTTTTTTTGTCCTACACATAACCCCAATACTTCAATCTTAAATGAAGAAAAGATGTACATTCAAAGATCCCCAAGGCAAGTCAGCTTGAATGCCAGCCCTAACTACTGAGATTTAGGAGCAACTATATTTGACACTCATAAGCTCCTCCTCAGCATGAACTGTATTTTATTGATTCATTACTCAGAATTGTTTTGTATTTTTAATTAAGTACTGAAATCCTACTAGAAATAATTTGTATTGTTTTAATGTTAAACTTCAAACCATTCAAGTTTAAGCTTGCCTGGTATTCAGCAATCTTGAGTAAACTCTCTCAAGAATACGAAGTATTGTATTTGTACAACAAAAACTCCAAATAAAGTAGTCCTGCAGACAAACTTAGTGGCTGCATATCCAGATAAGCTGAGCTCAAGTATTTTAAGTTTCTCAAAAGGCTGAAAGGATCCATTTTGAAGGCTAATTACCTCAGGTGTCAAAACAACGACAGAAATCTTCATAGTGAATATTATTCACTCTGGCAAGGAAGAAGCAGTAAGAGAAACTGCATGACACTGGCAAAATCTCTTTTGTCACATGAACAGAAAACCAAAGATCTCCTCAAATAACAGAACTGGCTGTAATGGAAATGCCCTTTCAGTTTAGGAGTATGGATGAACTGTTTTTCAACCTCAATTCTGATGACTTCCCCTGTCCCCTTTTTTTTTTTTTTTGTCCTACCTTGTGACCAAACATGTTTTATCACCCAAAAATTTCAGATCAAGTCATGTTCTGGCATTTGCTTATCACATGATCAGATATGTAGCTGACTAAAGGCATCTAGATGAGTGATTTGACTGGAACTGCATGTTCAGATGTGCGCTCACTACAGAAGATTATCTACGATGCTGACACATGTTAGAACACGACCACATCTATGGAGTCCAAGTACTTCCACAAGAGGTTGTATAACATGGCTTCATTAGAAGATAAAAACAAGTACAAGAGTGTATGCTTTCTGTCCCTTACCTGGTTGACACCTTCCTCATGTTCTATTAGCTTACAGTTTATCACCTTCCATTTTCCCCAAAAAAGTGCTAGGGAGTGCTAGACAAATGCTTCACAAAAACTTATTCCCCAGTTGAGCTGCCTGGTAACAACCTACATCACAGGCTTGGAGCAATGCAATTGCTTCAGTACAGGAATTGTGTCTTTATATGAATTTGGGATTTGCCCAACACAAAGTCAATCTGATGCTTAATGAGTGTCCTGAATCCCACAACACAATTATATAATGACTTAGGTAATGCAGTAGGGAAGCACAGCACTATCCATCCATATTTATAAGCCATTCAATAAACTTAAAATTATTAATAAAATGGATGATTCTCCTTCAAACAATGAACTAGGAAGCAAATAGTCCAAAATGTTCATGGCTACAGACTATAAACTCCCTGTCCCTTAAGGGTCACAAGTCATAAAATTTTCAGGCAATATAAGCCATGATGAATTCTTACACTCCTATGCTACCTATATTTAAAGAAGGTGACTTGTAAGGCAAAGATTAACATATTAGCAGAACATACTGGCTACCATGGCTAAGTTATTTTATATCATTCTCTGAAGAAGTTAAAGCATTCTAAAATACTCAAGAATTCCAAAATGTAAAAGAGTATAGCACGTTACAATCAGGATCTGTTGTTGCAATGCTTTTCAAATTTTTATTTCCACACACACTAGACTGTCACATGAAATCTTCAGTCCTTATATCACTTTAAGCACCATTTCAGTCGGAAAAAAAAATCTGCATATTTTGCTCTCTAGTAAGACTGAGAGATAGATTTGGAACATGATAAAGACAGGCAAGTACAGAAACCTACTTTTTCATGCAAATAAAGCAATACACAAATCCACTGGTTTGAGAGGAAGACAAGGACTTCTTTTCTCCATTCAATTCATTCTTTTCAGCTTCATGCACTTGAAACATTTTTTGGAAAACGCTTTATAAATTAAGTCTAGTTCTCAAGGTCTTAACAATGACATTTAGACATTTAATTAGGAAGCCATCACTTGGACTGGCACCTAAACCTTTTGTCAGAGACCTAATTGTAGACCAGTTTAAACATGCCATTAGTCTTATATTAACTAATAAGACTCAATATTCTGTATTGCACTGGCAAGCATTAATACAACAGTGAAGTGAGTCTAAATGAACACCCATTCTTTACAGTGTACACACTAAGTGAGTAGCAAGACAAAAATATAATAACCACATTTGTTTATGAGCATACCTTGTGCTTCCTGGCACTCTGGATGCCATTATGAGACTGACAGCCCAATGAAAGAACATTCGATTAAGCTGTTTCATTGATTCCCAGCTGAACCTAGACCTTAAATCTTTCTGGAGGTCATTCTAAATCACATTTAGAGTCTACACATGTATATTCAACACCACTGCCCTGCTTCAGCATTTCAACCCACAATCATAATCAGCATATGGAATTTTAAAAAAGAACCAAAGGAAAAAAATATCACATCAGTTAATGCCATTTTTCAGATCGTATTTTTAAACGTAGACCTGTGGTTTTCACTGAAATAACAAGAGGATCCAAAATGCAGAAAAAAACATGCTAGAGCAAAGTGCAGGAACTCTATTCTGTGGGTTTTTTCTTACTCTTGTGGAAACTGGAATATTGCAGAAGTTTGAGTCACCACTCTGCTAGTCTTGGCTAAAATTAGAGTCCTATACAATGAAGGGCTTGTAGCTGAAACAATTTAGACACAGAGGAACAAATTACAAATACAGTGATCCTGCTGAAATTTGGCAGGGGGGAGAGAAAGACTGATATGAAGAAAATTTTAATAATCAATTTTTAAAGGATTTGATAAGTATTCAAAAGTTATGCTTAATCTCACTACTGATTTAAAAAGAAAAACAGCAGTCAGTGGGCAAGCTTTGGGAGACTTCTACCACATTTTGTAGTGAAAGAAAGAACTAGTTTCAGTTTAATTTTATGTTAAAACGAGTAACTTTGAACCACAAGTAACTATGGCCGCATAGATTCTGCTAACCTCGGAGTCTCATTTGTCTCAGGGTTGCCCACTGACACTGTGTTCTTGGCAGTGATAGGTGCCAATTATATTGTCAAGGTTACTGGCACTGAAGCTTTTCACCTCAGAATTGCTGACACCAAACTTATTGATGCCAAAAGCAAAAACAACAACAACAAAAGCACTCAAAAAACTTAACATAAACAGCATTCTTTTTTTTTGCCCCCCTCCCCCCTCAAAATTAATTCCAAATCCAAGCTCTAAACAGCTTACAGGCATTATTAATATGAGCCCTCAGAGTTGCAGGTTTTGGACTGGAGCCCTTGGATTTTCAAAGGGAGCAGAGATGTTCTATACAGTTTTTTTCCTGGCAAAAAATATAGCAGTTGCAAACAATCACTGTGAGACAAGGCAGGCATTTAACTTAAGAAATCCCATTATTCAGGGCATATTTGGTGCTTCTTTTGTGGAATGTCCAAGTCAAATACCCGATACTAAACACGAGCAGAAATGACAGTGCTTCTTTCCACCAAGTACTAAGCTGTGAAGGCACTACAGGAGTACACATAAATTCTGATCTGAACTTTCAGAAAGGATCCTGGCCCCTTTCTCATGAAAGTTAAGTGTGTTCCTGGCTATTTGGGTAATATTATTGAGTAGCAAAAGGATAAAATGGCAAAAAAAAAAAAAAAANTTTACAGTGTACACACTAAGTGAGTAGCAAGACAAAAATATAATAACCACATTTGTTTATGAGCATACCTTGTGCTTCCTGGCACTCTGGATGCCATTATGAGACTGACAGCCCAATGAAAGAACATTCGATTAAGCTGTTTCATTGATTCCCAGCTGAACCTAGACCTTAAATCTTTCTGGAGGTCATTCTAAATCACATTTAGAGTCTACACATGTATATTCAACACCACTGCCCTGCTTCAGCATTTCAACCCACAATCATAATCAGCATATGGAATTTTAAAAAAGAACCAAAGGAAAAAAATATCACATCAGTTAATGCCATTTTTCAGATCGTATTTTTAAACGTAGACCTGTGGTTTTCACTGAAATAACAAGAGGATCCAAAATGCAGAAAAAAACATGCTAGAGCAAAGTGCAGGAACTCTATTCTGTGGGTTTTTTCTTACTCTTGTGGAAACTGGAATATTGCAGAAGTTTGAGTCACCACTCTGCTAGTCTTGGCTAAAATTAGAGTCCTATACAATGAAGGGCTTGTAGCTGAAACAATTTAGACACAGAGGAACAAATTACAAATACAGTGATCCTGCTGAAATTTGGCAGGGGGGAGAGAAAGACTGATATGAAGAAAATTTTAATAATCAATTTTTAAAGGATTTGATAAGTATTCAAAAGTTATGCTTAATCTCACTACTGATTTAAAAAGAAAAACAGCAGTCAGTGGGCAAGCTTTGGGAGACTTCTACCACATTTTGTAGTGAAAGAAAGAACTAGTTTCAGTTTAATTTTATGTTAAAACGAGTAACTTTGAACCACAAGTAACTATGGCCGCATAGATTCTGCTAACCTCGGAGTCTCATTTGTCTCAGGGTTGCCCACTGACACTGTGTTCTTGGCAGTGATAGGTGCCAATTATATTGTCAAGGTTACTGGCACTGAAGCTTTTCACCTCAGAATTGCTGACACCAAACTTATTGATGCCAAAAGCAAAAACAACAACAACAAAAGCACTCAAAAAACTTAACATAAACAGCATTCTTTTTTTTTGCCCCCCTCCCCCCTCAAAATTAATTCCAAATCCAAGCTCTAAACAGCTTACAGGCATTATTAATATGAGCCCTCAGAGTTGCAGGTTTTGGACTGGAGCCCTTGGATTTTCAAAGGGAGCAGAGATGTTCTATACAGTTTTTTTCCTGGCAAAAAATATAGCAGTTGCAAACAATCACTGTGAGACAAGGCAGGCATTTAACTTAAGAAATCCCATTATTCAGGGCATATTTGGTGCTTCTTTTGTGGAATGTCCAAGTCAAATACCCGATACTAAACACGAGCAGAAATGACAGTGCTTCTTTCCACCAAGTACTAAGCTGTGAAGGCACTACAGGAGTACACATAAATTCTGATCTGAACTTTCAGAAAGGATCCTGGCCCCTTTCTCATGAAAGTTAAGTGTGTTCCTGGCTATTTGGGTAATATTATTGAGTAGCAAAAGGATAAAATGGCAAAAAAAAAAAAAAAAAAGCCAAACAAGCAGGACAACACTGGCTCAGGCCAGAAACCAGGTCAACTAGGGGAAAGGTATTTTCTGCTGAATAAGCAAGAGTTCTCTGAAGGTCACTCATTTCCTTAGATCCTTTCAAAGCATTAAGCAAATTCCTGACAGAATGTTTCAAAGCTGTGGGAACCTTAAGTCAGCATTTATTTGCACAAAAAGTTCGCAAATGAAAGTATGCCAAACTGTTGTTCTAAAGAACAACTTGTTAGAATTCTAGAATTTAACTGAATCTATTTTTTACTGAACTGTCTGCAACAGCTAATGATTCAAAGTTGTGACAGCTACTCTCTTCGCAGCATCAACACTAATATGTAGACCAAAAGGCTTTGAAAAAAAAAAAAACAAACCAACCAACCAAAGAAAAACAAAACTCCAGATATCAGATACATTTTGAAAATGAGACAGTGATTTAAGAAAAAGTAAGTACAGAGACTTAATATTTATTCTGATTAGCACAAAGCAGGATAAATAAAACAGTAGTCTTTGGCTAGGTAGTAACTTGAGTCAAAGCAGATTTTTTTTCCAAGGCTTGCACTGGGATTTAAATCTATTAAAACAGTTCTATGAGTTGCCCCTAGAATGCAACCACTGATTGATTCACTTCAGTGTTTTCGGATACTGTACACAAGAAAAATAGATCATCAGAAGTTACAAATTTTTTTGATCAATCTGCTTTGCTCCATCTTCAAAGGTCCCTTGTTTCACAGTTTGAAGGTTGTCATATTCCAGAGTTGTTCTAATATACACAAAGCAACATAGGTAACCATTGTCTATCAGAAGAACCAATTAATATTGATGCAGTTAAATAATTAAAAAATATGACACTATCTAAAACCTCTTTTTAGATGGTTCCACAGTAGTCAACCACTGAATGGACTGTATTATTTGATAAATGAGAAGCTATACCTTTTTGACACTACTATTTTTTTTTTAACACAGAAGCATTTTGTGCCTTTAAGGCATCCTAAGAGCAATTAGCACACAAAAATAACTTCTAATTTTGTGGTGTAGAAGCTTTTATCATTAAAACATATATTAGGACAACAAATTATATGACTGGTAATCGTATCACATGAACATTTCTGCTCTGATTCTTATGCCACAGCCATCAGAAGAGCCTAATTCATAAGCCATTTCTACATCCCAAGAAAGTACTGCTACCATGTATGAAATACCAAATTCTCTTAAAAAAAAACACCAGTAATTCCTAGAATTTGCATTTTTTACACAAATTGTTTTTACATGTTACTGACGCTCTATGAAATAAATGATTATCCAATTCCCTAACACAGAACCAATTTGAAAATGAATGGAGCTGTTTTAAAAATGCAGTCCTTTTATAACAGTATGTGCTACTGCTTCTCCACTTTCCCTCCCTCCCTCCAAACAAACAAACAAACCAAGATATGTGTTTAAACATTGTTTGAGAAAATTTGGTCTTCAGGTCTACTCTATCAGTAAGTAGTAACTAGCTCTCCCCACCCTCCACCACAGCGCCTAAACACAGCTTCACATGTCACCTCAATTTCTCAGCATAAATTGTTCTGCAAAACACTCCCATGTTTCTGTTATTTCTAACTATTCTTTTACCATCAGCAGCTTTCCATATATTCTACTCCAAATTCAGGCACAGCTGGCTTGAGAAGTAACATTACTCACATATAGCACAAGCTTGGCAAATCGTATCTCAGATCTGCACAGATGAGCTCCAAGATAAGATACTGTAAGCAAGAACTTTACACCCACAGTGCAGTAACAGCTACCTATAACAAACAGGAAAAGTGTAATTATAACTGTTGAAGGTATATCTCCTTCTTTAGAGACCTTTAAAACCCGCTTGGATGCAGCCCTGTGCCACGTGCTCTGGGTGACCCTGCGTGTGCAGGGCGGTTGGACTCGATGACCTCTGAGGTCCCTTCCAACCTCAAGCATTCTATGATTCTATGATTCTATATCAACTATTCTAAGTTTATTATGAACACAAGTACCAAAAAAAAAAATCTTATTTCCTTCTTTTTCCTACCTTACAGTTTTCAGGCAAAAGAATAAGCCCTGATAGGTCATTTCTACTAAAACTACAGGGATATGTTTTATCAGACTTTTGATTTCCAGCACCACGCTTTAATCTCAGTTCTTGTTTATATAGCCACAGAGGCTCAATCCATGTCATATTTCTATTCCTACCAATATTTTACCAAATATCTGCTCCTAAGAATAAGTTAAGAAAAACATTTATATATTACGAAAATTGCAAGAGACAAACCAAAACAAGGAAGAGGAAACCATTTCAGCATTTACAGTAAAAGCTCTAAGTCCTACACTGACATGCTTACTCGGGCACTCAAGTAACATTTAGATGAATGTCATCTCCCTGCCTAAAAAGTAACTTTGCAATCCAATTTCAAACTTTAGTGGAATCTGTATCAACACAAGTCAGAAGAAGCTGGAAGGAAGTGCTTTTCACTAATCAACTGAATTCATTCTAGAACATACGGCAAAAAAAATGGTGAAAAATTCACTAAGATGACAAAGTCACGCAATTTTTAATAGATGGTTGATTTAGTCTGAAGTGAACAAGCAATCAGAATATACTCATGTGAGAGACTGTAACTGTCTATATAAAAATTTATGTAAGTTTGGAATATATACATTATATACATAGAAAACCATTATGCTATATGGAAATAGCATTATAACAGATTCCTTGCTCAAGTCACTGAACCACAGATCGGTTAAGTTTGGAAGGGGCCTCTAAAGATCATCTAGTACAACCCACCCCACCCAAGCAGGGTCACCTAGAGGCACCGGGGTGGCATTCAGGCAGGACTGGAGGATCTCCAGAGAAGGAGACTCCACAACCTCCATGGGCAGCCTGTTCTAGGACTCTGCACCCTCACAGGGAAGAAGTTCTTCCTCACAGGGAGATGAAACTGTTGCAACTTATACCCATTGCCTTGTCACCAGTCACCACTGAGAAGAGTTTGGGCCCTTCTTCCCTACATTCTCCCCTCAGATACTTGTATATATTGATCAGACCCCCTCTCAACCTTCTCTTCTCCAGGCTAAACAGGTCCAGCTCACTTAGTCTTTCCTCAAAAGATAGATGCTCCAGGCCCTTCATCATCTTCATTGCTCTCTGCTGGACCCTCTCTAGAAGCTCCACGTCCCTCTTGTACCGGGTAGTCCAAATCCTTTTGGGTGGAAGAACAACAGCGATGAGAGATAGCCATAGCAGGGGGCTTTAAATGAGGAAAAAAAACTCATGTCATCCTAAGAACATTTTCCATTAATAAAAGGAGTCACCTCACACAACTTGTGCTTTCACAATTCCTTTGCACTCCTGTCATCACAACGAGAAACTCTAGTTTCTTTCCATCTCTCCCTGTAGACCAGTTGCTACAAAAAGGCCAACTCCACCAAAAGCCAAATTCAGCTTTCTATAATTCAACACCTTTCAGAATCTACTTAAAGCAAGTATTAGTGTTACAAATAAGAAGACTTTCTACTGATAATTGATCTTTTGAAGAAGTGTGCAACTTCTACACAAGCAAACTAATCTCATGACCTCTGCCTCAGTGATCCTTGCATCACCAGATTTCAGAGAATAACAAACTGCATGAGGTTGGAAGTGACTTTTACCGATGATTTAGTCCATCCTCCTGATCAAACAAGGTCACCTACAGCATATTGACCAGCCAACTTTTGAATAGCCAAAGATGGAGAGTGCACAACCCCTCTGGACAACCTGTTCCAGTGCTCAGTCACCTTCAAAATAAACAAGTTTTTTTTCCACTTTTAATCAGAGCTTTCTCCATTTCAGTTTGTGACCACTGCCTCTCTTTCTATTGCTGAGCCTCACCGGAAACACTCTGGTGTCACAGAATCGTAGAATCATAATGGTTGGAAAAGATCTTGAAGATTATGGAGTATAACTGTAAGCCCTTCACCACCATGTGTGTTAAATTATGTCCCCTAAACACCTCATCTACACATTTCTGGAACACTGCCAGGGATGGTGACTCCACCACTTCCCTGGGCAGCCTGTTCCAATGCTTGTCCTGCGACAACTTTAGGCCATTTCCTCTTGTTCTATCTGTAGTTATTCTGGAGAAGAGATAGACCCCCATCTCCTTACAACCTCCTCTCAGGTAGTTGTAGAGAGCAATAAGGTCTCCTCTGAGATGTCTCTTTTCCAGACTAAATCTCAGCTCCCTCATCTTCTTTAAATCTTCCTTTCAGATGCTTACATGCATTCATAAGAGCTTCCCCGCCTTCAGCTGTCTCCATCTCTCTCAGTCTCTCCTCATAGGATAGATGCTTCCCAGTCCCCTGATCAGCTTAGCAGCCTGGACTTGATCCAGTAGCTCCACATCCCTCTTGTACTGGGGAGCCCAGCAAAGGACACAGGGCTCCAGATGTGACCTCGTCAGGGTTACAGGCATGGGGAAGCAAGAGGGGCAGGAAGGAAGGATCAACAGGTCAAGGAATTTCCTTGACCTCTTAGCACTACTCTCTCACATCTCCCCCGATACCACTGGTTTTTGTGCATACAAATGCACTTTGCTGGCTCATGATCAGCTTGTCCATCAGGATATGCACATCCTTCTCTTCAGAGCTGCTTTCTAGGAGGTTGACTCACAGTCTGTACTGGTACATGGGGTTATTGCTCCTCAAGTGCATCCTCATATATTCAAAAGTCCCTTGTTGAACTTCATGAGGTTCCTCTCCACCCATCTCTCCAGCCTGTCCAGATCTATCCAATTGGCAGTGCAGCCTCCAGTGCATGAGCCACTCCTCTCAGGCTTGTATTATCAGCAAACTTGCTGAGAATGTTCTTTGCCCCCTCATTCAGGTCACCACAGAACTTGATGAACAAGATTGAAAGCAGTATTGATTCATGGGGGACACCACTAGCTCCAAGTAGACTTTGTGCCACTGATCACAATCCTTGGAGCTCTGCCATTCAGCCAGTTGTGCTTTAGAACACAACTGATTTTTATGAACTCTTTACTCTTAAGAGAAGCATCATTTTATTATTTTACATGAGCCTAATTTTTTATGCTGAATTATAAAGTCTGATTAAGTTTGGTCTGTTCTTCTATTAGAGATTAATAGTTCAACCAGTATGTGAGTAAATTGCATCCCTGAAAAACAGCCTTACACTTATGAAAAATACTTCAAAATGTTATTGATTCTCAACTTTTTTTCTGTTTGTTTACCATTTCAAGCTATCTGTGCTCATTTGTGCTCTAATACAACTGTACTAACTCAAAAGATACTCTTGCTTGCTTAAATTTATTCAAGGTAAAGCCAAAGCAATATCAAGTTAAGGCTGGTATTCTTTTAAATTTTTCTTCCCATTCTGTCTCCCATAAACTTCAATGGGAAACAGCACATGAACTCAACAGCAGTTTCTGACATTTTTGAGCAAACACTTACTGCCCAGGGGCTTCATCCTCCAGCTGCACCTGATACAAGACATATGCTTTCAAGTAAACATGAAAGATTAACATCCAATAATCAAAATGGTGTTATGTAACAGCACCACCACAGCTACTGTTGAAATCACTGCCGTAGACTATGTTAACACTGTTTTAGTGATCTAGTACTTAAAATCACAATCCAAGTTAATTAGAATCAAAAATCCACAGAACTTCTAGTATTTTGGTATTCAAATAGAAAAAGTACAAGCTAAGAGCTTACAGTAAAAGTGCTTTGTTTTGCTAAAATTGATAATAAAGGAAATTTTGTCTAGTGGACATAATATGAATTTGAAAAGCGAACTACTTGAAGATCCATCTAGAGACATGTTTCAACTACTGGACTGCCATTTCCAAGCACAGTCCATATATATTTATTTACTACAAGCAGCTTTTTAAAACCTAAAATGGAGGCTTCCTTAAAAGCTAAGCTTAAAAAAATAATCCTATACCACACATCATTCACAACACTGACATCCTCCTAAAAATGTGAAGTTAATGGTATATGTTTTCCTCATCAACCTCTCTAGCTGCTTTGTTTCAGTGCATTCATTTCTTGCTCTTCCCATCACTGTCATACATGTTACTAAGAAATTCACTCTGTGCAAACACAGCAATTTGTTACAGAGAGAAGGTGGCAACATGTTGCTTTCCACTGTTCAAACTCAATAGAGACTATCTGAAAGAGAACACTGTCAGGCCTAACCACAGCAGTAAGTAGATTCTCTCAGTTTCAGATGCAGGGAGGAAGGATACTGAATTTTGTTTATTTCTACTGCATAGCACTGTGAAAAAAACTTCTATAGCACAGTATGAAAGTTACCAAAAAGAAAAAAGAATCCACTCCTAAAAGAATTCTATGCCCTTACAGTTGTGTGAGAACCATTTCAGAACAACTTGCTAACACTAAATATGTGCTTTTCGAAATATTTATTACTGCATTAATAATTTTATTTCTTATTCCTGAGCTGTTTAACACCAACAGGAAAAGCTAGCTACAGAAAAACAAAACACATTATCTTCTTTTTAATCAAGGTAAGAATTTTCAAAATCTAGTTAAAAATCAACTGAACCAAATCGTACTTCTTTTCATTTGACCATTACAGTATTAATAAAGTTTTATTATGAAATATGTTGATATTCAGTATTAAATGTGATCATGGAAGGACATAACTCCTGAACACAAGAGATTATCTAGCTATAGAAAACTTCTAGAAATAAAAATTATGAAAGCAGGAATATATATTAATGTATTTTTAAAGCACCTAGGAGGTTATAGAGATTCAAAGAGCAGGTGTGCACTAGGGCTAAAAACTGATAGTTGCAAAGTAATGGTGACCAAAACCAAAAAGTTTGTGTGCCCAGTGCACATCACACTGTTAAGGACTTTTAAACTTGATATTGATATTGTAAAGAAACTGCAATTGCAATGTTAGTTACTAGACATTTTTTACAACAGATTCCTAGGTATCAAAACTTATATACTTTAGCACTTGAAAAACCTAATTTTTCATTACACTTGCTAAAACATCTTCTTACGCACAAGAACGTTTACCTCTGTGCTATTTAGAAAGCACTTCTGTACTATCCCTGCTATCTCAAACTTTAAGTGGAAAATTGAAATATTTCACCAACTGCCATTTAGCTTTCCTGAGTTTTTGATTCTTTTCCTCTACGCCACTAAGTATAAATATATTTTGCCTTTCCTCTAACGCCACTAAGTATAAATATATTTTGCCTTTTTGTATTTATTTTGGAATCTAAAACATTCAAAGAGAACAAGTATTTGCAACTGCAAGGTCTTTTTCCCTGGGTAGAACTATTCTGTAAACAGTCTTTATCATAACTAGAGGAAAAGAATCATGCCAGGGAGACAGAGGCGTTAACAGTGATCTCAAGCATTCACTTCAACAAGCACTGTCTTTCTTGAGTGCCTGGGACCACAGAAAACCACGTGGCATAGAATTTTGGCCAGACTAGGTTTAGAAACATAATATTACAGCACCTGAAGACAATAGAGGAAAACAACAGGCTCTTTGTCATTTCAATTGTTGTGGCAAAGCCCTAATTAACCCCTGCCTAGTCCCAGGCTACCAAAACGCCACTTCCACAATTGCTGCTAACCGGGACACGTCCTCCTGGAGCACAGTTTTCCAGTCTGCGCTCCTTCGCAGCTGCACACGAGTTTTCCCCGCAGCCGCTACAAACACCCTGACCACATGGGCTTCTGCAGAAGCTCGTTTTACTCGCGGCAAGCTGGAAGTTTCCGTGGCGGCTCCCGCGGGAGGCCTGCCTGCCCTGCTCCACGAGGGCAGCGGTCCTGCGGGTTACGGCAGACACAGGGGGCCTGGGGGGCTCGGGCAGGGCAGGCACCGAGCTCAGCACACGCACCTCCCTGCCCCTCCGCTCCGCACTTCTCGCACGGCTCTGTGCACGTCCCAGCCTCCACCGCCGAGCCGCGACACGGCCGCGAGTTAACTTAAGCGCTTTTTATTGTTTCTATCAAGGCTCTGAGCACCCCCGAGCGCCCCCACGGCGGCACGCACTCACCTGCGCGCCGCGCTCCTGCCCGCGGCTCCTCTGCCGCCGGGCCGAGGCGGGCGCGGCC
>VZSG01000731.1:89015-115337 GCA_013398315.1 Nothoprocta pentlandii
CCTGGAGAAGAGAAGGCTGAGGGGGGGGACCTAATCAGTGTCTATAAATACCTCAAGGGAGGCAGTGAGGAGGAGGGGGCGGCCTCTTTTCAGTGGTGGCCAGCGACAGGACTAGAGGAAACGGCCACAAGCTGAGGCACCAAAAGTTCCACAGGAACTTAAGGAAACGTTTCTTAACAGTGAGGGTGATAGAGCCCTGGCACAGACTGCCCAGAGAGGTTGTGGAGTCTCCTTCTTTGGAGATCTTTAAAACCCGCTTGGACGCAGCCCTGTGCCACACGCTCTAGGTGAATGTGCGTGTGCAGGGGGGTTGGACTAGATGACCTCTGAGGTCCCTTCCAACCTTAAGCATTCTATGATTCTAAGATTCTAACAGGGCAGAGGTGGCAGGCAGATGGTAAGGTCCAAAAGAGGCTCAAGTAGTAACTGTGAAATAAGAGTAATCTCTGAAGGACTACCTGACGTGATTTGGAGAATAAGTTTCGGCAGCTTGATGCCCAGGTCCTTCATCACTTTTGGCTAATTGCCGCCAGGTCCTGATGACCTATGTTTTTGGGCTTCTACTTCCAATAAGGCTACTTCAACACGGTCTGGTTTTTCTGGCTGCCTTGCTGTGGAGCAGGTGTGAGGCTGCATCTCTGCCCAATGTCCCCAGTTGCAGTCTCACACAGTTCTTTGAGCCTTTGTGCTATGGCTTTGATGCCCTTCAGCCTCTCTCTCTCAGACCTTTGTCACTATCAGTCTCACTGCTTTCCTTTTTTTCTTTTTCTATCAGTTTTTGATGTATTTAGAGACCTTCTTACTGCCAGTTTGAGCATCCTTTGCAAGGTGCTTTTCAAATTCTTTTTTTTTTAGCCCTAAATGTGTTTAGCCTAAACATTTCCTGCTTAGATTTGAGCTTCCATGTTTTACAGATTTCCTGTTCTCCTCATTTAGACTTGGACAAGCTCTGCCCCCTCATTAGGATCAAAGAAATCACTTTACTACTTACTTACCCGTTCACAGTCCTCTTCAGAGCTCATCATCAGAGGTAATACTAACCTGTGTCACAGCCTCTTGTCAAAATACTGTGCACCCATTTCTACTTTTACACTTCAAGGGCCTTAAAATTGTGTTCTACAAACCAACATCACAAATAACTTACTACATGTGAGCTGATGCTAGTTTACATAATTAATGTAATGAAAATTATCTTGGCGGGCTAATGTAAGCTGCTCCAAATGGTATATTTTACCTGAACAAATGCTGTGTCAGAGTGGATATATGAAAGATAGTAGGTCAAGGTAAGTGTTTTTGTCATTTCAGTCCCCCTTAAATTCTCCTTGCCTAAAAGCTAGATGATGACAATCTTAATTTCTTAAGGAATTTGGAATAAATCAAAGAGTTGTCTCAGGTCTCAGTAGAAAAAGCATGTAGCATGTAGTAATGTTCCTCTTCATGAAAAGCAAGAAACTTCCAAAATGTTTTGAATCCCATTTTTGACCATCTGTCTTCAAACAAACTGCATTTATATGTCAAGCAGAGAATTCTAACAATGAAAGCAACTAATGTTAAAAGGGAATTCATCCTACATTGCACCACATTCAGGAAGACTGAAAACCTAAGCATGATATAAAGATTTTTCTTCTGTTTGTATTTATTATTTTCCAAAGAAAGAAAGAAAAAGAAATGAATTGTGAAAAAAGAATCATAAAGTAATCATGAAAGAAAGAAATGATAAAGAGAAGAAATCAAAAAAAAAAAAAAAAGGAAAATGAGATCAAAACAATGTTGGGAAAATGAATCAGTGACAGTAGTGGTATTTACAGTCCTTACTTTGAAGGACATCTAGTTAAATCAAATAAATAATGGATTTGACTACGAGCTACAGTTTAGGATTCGTTGGGTGAAGTGCTGGAATCAGGCCTGTCTCCACAGGAAGAAAGCAGAGTGTCTGTGCTGACAGTAATGCTGGCGGGCTCTGGGGTGTGCGGAGAGCATTTCAAGCAGCAGCTGTGGTGCTTTTCCATCCCGGCTCCTCCCCGGGCCCTGTGGCTGAACACCTGCTGTAGTGCGAGGGCGGAAAGCTCACACACCATCTTCCTCTGTGAAAGGAACACCAAGGATCAGTCTGATCTGCCCTGTATGAAATAGCAAAATACAGAAGAGGAGAAAAGCACAAAGTAATTATTTGCAAGAAGCTTGGTCATAAATACTCTAATTTGTGCTGTAGGGAAACATGTACTTCAATATTGCAGGAATTTGACCTGAGAATTTGACTTGTGCTTTCCTTCCATTGCTCTCTGTCCTGCTGCCACTATCCTTTCAAGGAAGGGAACACAGGACTTGCCTTATGTGCCTGCTTGTCCGTTATAGAAATGTATGAGTAGTGTACACAAGTATCAGAAGAAGAGGAGACTACAGCCTATGCCTTTGCAGCCTATACCTTTGAAATAGGCTGCTTTCCTTTCTTTCCAGCCTGCTAGCCAATCACTCATCTGAAGATTTTTATTAATTATGGTTTTGTTTTTGAGAACACTTTCAGATGTTTGACAGATGTCACAAGTCAATTTCTGCCTGAACAGTTTAATCAGTAAAGTTAAGGCAATATGCCAGAAACGGACTTGAAAACGTAATGGGAGATGGAAGATGACAGTACCACTAATGAGGTAGAAATGAACATGCAGATCATACTGAAGATAGCACTCTGAAAAATTACAGCCTAGTCTAAGGTACCTCTACCCCCCAATATTCTCTGGTCATCACTTCATATCTTCAGATGTTTACTAAGACAGATCATTTTCAGAATTGTTGTCCTGTGGGCATTTTGGCAGCTCATTCTGAAAAGCTTTCCTATTGGCCTTGGCTTTAAATAAATGTGTGAAAAATAGGTTATTTATAAATGAGGTTAACTGAAGTATATTCTGTATATTCTGAAGTATATTCAGTATATTCTGAAGTAAAATTATATTCTCCACACTCTACCCTGAAAAGCATTTCTCACAATTGCTAGTTGACAGTATGGAAGTGCAAAATGTACATAGTGGACTTAAAATCTTTTAGCGGCCATTTTGACAAAAAATTACCTCGTAAAACAAGAGACAGTCCAAAGGATTACATGCTAATGTGTAAAATTACATATAGTCATTTAGTTAGTGTTTTTACAGATTCCTGCTATTGATGTCCTATCCTTCTCTATCATACTATTTCTAATCCGATAGGCAAATGACGTTTAACAAGAAGGACTTCTCTTTTTTTATGCTTGGTTTAAGCAGTAAATGGCCCAGTACTGAAATGTCACTGATAATGCAGTTAGCTTTGTGCTAGACAAAAGCATATTAAAAATAATTTGTGAGTTTTAGATACTTATTTGCCGGATTTTTTTCTTTCTCTTACATAGTTCTTGATTGGGAAGCAGTATACTTCAATGACTGTAGTACTGATCTGGGATTTAGGAAGCTCAAAATCATCTCCTGTCTCTGTTTATGAACCCTGCTGTAATACTGAGCAAATCACTTCACTTCTCTGTGAAATTAGCCATCAAAACTTTCCCCTGTCATGTCTATTTAGACTTCTATCTTCTCAGAGAATAGAAATTAGGTGTCAATACAGTGCCAGCTCTGTAGAATGGACCCCATTTTTGGTCAAGTATATAATACAGAGAAAAGCAGAAATATATAATTCAGAGAAAACAGATATAAACTCTGAAAATAAGTTGAAAAAGATTCCCAGAATGAGACAGTGTTGAATTTCCTGAATCAGGTGATTTTATTCAAAGGAAAACAGAATCAAGGAAGACAAACAGGTGAATTTTCGGTAATAAAGTAAAATAAATAAATAAATAAAATATCACTTGAATAATTTCTACTGAAAGCGAATGATTTGCTATCCACATAAATCAATGCATAAATGAGAACCCATAGCACTCTACTTTTGAGGTTCCAAACTATAAAAACGGGGGGAAAAAAACGAGATACTTTTCAGGAGAAATAGTCCTGAATTTACATACTTCATAACCCGAGAATCTTAGGGTTGTTTGGATCTATACTTTTTTTTTTTTTTTTTTTTTTTTTTTTTTTTTTTTTTTTAAACTACATTTTAATGTATTTAAATAAGCAGCATGGATCCATCAATTAAGTAGGTCAGAGAATGTGGAGCAACAGTGCTTGTTTAGAATTGGTGGGGTTTATCTGGCTTATGTTAAGGTTCATATATTTAAAGAGAAGCAAAGGAAAAAAAAAAAGACACAGGGCACTAGTACCAGGAAAGAAAATGTATCTGCAGGTTAAAGGATTAAAAGTAGAGGTTTATTCTTAAACACTTATTTTTTAGTTTCATAGCATTAATTTTACCCTGTCAGTCTAAGAGAAAGTGATAGTTGCATGGAATATGTCCAAGTTTTCTGTACTGGGGTTGAAAAGGGAAAGAAAATAAGAGACAAGAGTCTTAAATATTTATGAAAAATGACTTTGAGTTTAGTCCAGAAAATGAGTCATTTTGAGTTACATACAAGTCCAGACATCTGAAGAGGTCTGAATTTGAATCCTAAACTTTTAACCTTCTAAAAGAGTGCTTATGAAATTTGAGTATTTGTATCCTTAAACAATGCTGGTATCTGCCCTGGGAGACAGAAGAGCAGAGAGATCCAAAATTTCAAGTTCAATTCAGGTGCTTGTCCCATTGAAATCTATAAGCCTAGATGATTTTCACAGTGCCTGCTTCACAGTTGATAGGGAGACAACCCCAATAGACAAGGAGGCAAAGGCAGAGTGCAAGAAAGATGGATTACCTTGGATTGCCATCCTAAACTTCAGAAAAGAAGTGATAGATTGTTGGAGGGAATTAGAATCCAGTTTTTACATGACATGAGCTCCATGATCAACAGGAAAATTACACGTCTGAAGCTACTCAGTGCGTATTAACAAAAATTTTGTTGTGAGTACAAAGTTAGAAATAAAATCAGTAAAGAAATGTTAGCAAACTTCTTTCAAGACAGAAGTTGTATCTGGATTACTACAGTTTACTACAGGGAAAAAAATATATATATAAAAATGGAGTTTGAATATCCTAGAATGTGTTTCAGCAGCTGTGTGATTTTAATAGTAACGTCTATTTAACACCTAAGCAAACTTGAAAGGAATCCAGCCATGGAGCTGAGGACTAGAGGATGGTGTCTTTTTTAGAAAAGGGACTCGAGTTGGCCAAGAAAGCACCTGGAAAGAAATGTAGTGAATGACCAGCTGTTTTACCAGTGTTCCAAGGAATTAGAGGCTAGCTGTCCTCATTCAGACCACATCAGCTCAACAGCATTTAATGTCTTCTGTATGTGGAGTTTCTTCTCTCAAAAAAAAAAAAAAAAAAGCACAAAGCTTTCATTTACTGTATATTGTGTATCGGTGCCAGTGTGATTTTCAACAAAATAAGGGATTTTTCCTTTCATATCCTCTTTTCCAGAAAGCTTTTCTGAATAAAGCTTGCCATTCCTTATACATATACCTAGCCAACTTCATACTTGTGGCTGGAAAATGCTATATAAATATAAGGTGACAGATCTTTACAAAATTGTCTGAGGAAGTCTCACTCTGAAAAATCAATGTATTTTGTGACTTGTGGGGGGTAGCTTACTTGAAAGGATGTAGTTGACTTAAGATAAAGCTCATAACATTTACAGGAAGGAAATAAAGTATATTAATCATCAAAGCAATAGCTCCTAACAATGTTTATAATGTAGTATTGTGTAGGAAAAGCTACCTGTTCCATGCTATATGTGAAATGTTTTATTTGCTTATTTGAGCAAATTACATTTGATTATTTGATTATTTTGATTATTTGAGCTTTATTGATTTTATTTCACACATAGGAAATTAGTAAGGAATCAAAATACTTGTGTCTTTTTTTATCCCTGAATGGTTATCAGTAAATAATAATATCATGATCTATTTTGTGCATATATTGTATGTCACGGAACGAGTGGTGGCAGGGGTGAGTGACAAAATGCACTTCACTTGTATGAAAGAAATAATAATAGGATTTATTAATATGGACAATGATTTCACAAGATTCTATGGCAAGGTCACTTATTATTCACTGATGGAGGCTCAAGACAATACACAATTATCTTGGGGTACCCTCCCGTTGGGTCACGAGGTTCAGATTGGACCCCCTTGCTTTCCAGGCTCCTTCTGAGAGGAGTCTGGGTGCGGCTGGATCCAATCCTAGTCCCAGATCTGGTCAATGGTTTATGACTAAGGGTTCTTGTGCACAGTTACAGAGTAAAGTTAAAGAGAGCGCGCTATGTTCACTTACCACCAATCTGTTGTGGGAAGGGGGGTCTCTCAACCTCGAGGAGTAACCTTGAGAGGCGTCCCTGCTCAAGGGGAGATCCTGCTGTGCAGCCCGCTGCCATGCCAGGAGAGCTCAAGGGGCTCTCGGGCTGTCCACGTATTTATAGGATTGACTTATAGTCATTCTTTCATTCTTTCATTTCAGAGGCCCATTGGCTAGTGTATTAGTCTTACCTCCCCTTTGGGATGCAGCCTTCAGGAATGTTATGTTGAGTGTAAGTGGGAGAAGAAATCAGAATGGTGGCACCTACCAGGATTAGATAAATCGCTGGTTGTTAGCAACCCATCAGGGCTGCATTTAAGGTATAGGCCAGGTTGAGCTGGGAAAGGAGCATATCTGTCACACTATTGTAATACAGAAATTCCTTCTCAAGTTGGAAGAAATAGAACATTCATCATACTGCAGAATTGCAAAAGAAAAAAAAGGATAACAAGCAGGCAACGCATACATATGATAAAATGATACATATTGCTAAACACCTATAATTCTTAAATTGCATTTTACATTTTTTTCTATGTAAAAAAATAAAGAGGTGAAAAACAGAGTTGAAAATCCAATATGTATAATAATTTCTGGCATGATTTGTCGAGTTAGAAGTAAATATTAAAAAAATGACTTCCTAAGTAAGAATTACACTCTAAGATATTTTTATGGTTAAGCTTAGTTTTTTTTACTGTAACTTGGGTAGTTGGCAGTTTGTTTAATATTCCAGGACTTCCATAGGCCTAGTCAAACCATCGGAGTCAAGACACTTCAGCCCAGGAAAAAATAATAGTGGCCAGCAGTTTACATTAAATACATGAAAACTGAACTCAAAAAAATAGAGGTGCATGAATTTGCCGATGTGGTCATTTTCAAAAGTAGAAAAAAATAAAACCAGGTTAAAATTTTTCTCTGTTCATCCATGTAGAGTCATAATTTATTACTTTAGGTAGCAAAAAATAGAATGAGTTTTGAGTAAACCATAAAGCTAGTAGAAACAGCATCATTAAAATACATTGATCAAATGCTTTGACAGATGATCAGATGCCTTGACATTGACAAAAAAAGCACATGATCATATACAACCTCTTAAAAAGATCCGTAGCTGGAGAAAACAACAGAACTTCAAGTAATGTGGCTTAACACATTTTTCCTCTCAAATTGTTGTTATCTAGGAAAAAAATGAGGCAACACTGCAGATATCTGCATTTTCAGGGTTCTCTTGGGAGAAAAAACAAGTTTTTAAATCTAGGAATTTTAAAAAGGGAATGGAAATATTTTCAGTGTTTCCAAAAATATGATATTACTTACGAAAGTCTTCACATTTCCCAGGTGCATGCTTGTGAAACAGTACACAGCGTAGTAAGTATGTAATATTGGGTCCTAATGCCCGCTCTCTGTGAAATTTAAGTGCATATAGCTGACAGTGGAGTGTGCTGATGAATGAGGACACAGAGCTGCGCTGCAGTGGGAGCAGGAGCTCAGGCAGGGGCAGCCCCAGCTGCACTGGCCCTTGCTGCAAACTGCCCACAGCAAGACGCCCTCCGGCCTGTGTTACCTATTCAGAAACGTATACGCTCTGAGAAAGATTTGCTTTCTCTGTTCAGTCCATGTCCAAAAAACTGCCAGTGCCTAGGAGAAAAAGAGATGCCATTTGTATCATCAGGTTTCTTAGAATACAACTATTAAATATGTTTTGCTGGAAATAACCTATAGCTATCAGTATTGATATTCTGAATTCATTGTGAAAAAAAGTCCTTACAAAATAGAATGATAAATGTCTATGATAACTTCCAAAGTCCCTGGTATGGCACTAGAACTATATATCATAAACCTATGTTGAAAATATGACATAAGAATTTTTAATACACTGGAGAGAGGATATTTCTGCTCACCGAAAAAGAAATAAAGTCTATTTTTAGTGCCATGCTTTCGTGTTTTGTGTTTTTATGTAAGATAAACTTGGACTAATAGTCATGATTCAGTAAATAAATGCTTGAAAGTAGCCAAGTAATAATTCTTTTTATCAATCAGTTACTTGAAAAAAAGAAGGTTGACCATAAAATGGTGCCAATATTTCATGTTCACAGGTTTTAAAACAACATAGATTTTTTTAATGAGGAATGTTAATACCAAGTAAGAATAGTCATATAAGCAAAAAGAGCTGGTAAGGAAAAGGTCAAACAAAACATAAACCTTCAACACATTCTGTCAGAAGAAGAGATAGGGGACAGCTAAAACTGGAGGTTTGTGGGTTCTATAAGATGCTTCCACTTCCTTCCAATATAGGGGGAAAACCAAATTATTCCCTGACAAATTATTCCAATAGCTGCAGTGAATTGTCCTGTTTTAGAACACTGTTCCATCCTTTAAAAGGAGAGTGCCTTCCTAGTAGAACCCAATTGCAAACTGCATGGCAGCTATTGTCAGTAAGATGTATCAAAGCTTCATTAAATCATAACCTCCTCCTCCTCCTGTTTTGTTAATGTTTATGTTTTGTTAATCTCACTGTTCATGATGGTGTAGCAAACATCCACACAAAAAGAAAACAAGCTTAGCGTGACTTTTTTTTCCACAACCAAGCAGCATGCTCGGGCCACTGCTGGGTCACAGACACTGCTGATCAGCTCAGAAATTCTAGCAGCAGCACAGAATGAAGGTCACAAATGCAGTCAGGGCTGCATTTTCTGAAAAGGATGAAAACTCTGCCGTAGGTTGCTGCCTGACCAGGGCAGAGGTCTTGGCAAAATATATTGATATTGGCAGAATATACTGGTCAGATCTGTGAAGAGGAAACAGGGCACATTTTGAAATGTGTTATAACCTTGCCAGAAGTTAGGAGAGAAAGTATAAAGAAATTGAAATTTTAAGAAAGAGAGAGAAAGAGAACAAAAGAGCAAGGAGTGTAAGAGATATATGGGTCTGATATAACAAAATGCCATCATTCTCCATCACTTCTAAATAGCACTTTGCTGAGTGGTATGTTATGAGGCCTAAGATGTACTGACTATGTTAGAAAGGATTACTTGTAATGTCAAGCACTTAAACATTAAGAAATATGAAAGTGAAGGTTGCCTTAATTAATTAAATTTTCATGTATATGTTGTGAAGTAGTATTTGCTCATACAATTATGATATTTTTCTGCAGGAATCTAAAGTCATTCAGTGACCACATCTACTAAGAACAAAAGAATGAGGTGTGGCTTAGATATGTGCTGTGTAAAGAGCACCTTGTTCTGTTTACTCTGAGATGCCTTAGTTCATCCTATGGAGAAAGAGTAGAAAATTCCTCCCTATTCTTCCGTCTGTTCTATGAAATGCCCTCACAGTCCTTTTTTTTTTTTTTNACCATTCTTGCTAGCTAGTCACCCCTATTCTGGAAGACCTACCAAAACCTTGGTGCCCTTCCCTGCTCCCTCTTCCAGTTTTACTATATACATTTTTTGACAGAGGCATTAGAACTGTGTCTCACATTCAAAATACAGGGGCAGCAAGGATGATACACAGCATAGGACTAACCAGTATCATATTAGCTACATTCCTATGATATTTTGGCCCACTGAAAAGAGGTTGTGTGGTTTGTCGCTCAGCAATGTCATCCTTTAGAGACCTTGAGCAAATGCCATTGGTTCCTGGTGATTGGTTACTATTTGTCTTTAGCAGTTTTACTAACACTTGGATTTAAAATAGGGTCTCTGAAACATTATTTGTGAGGAAGAGTTTATATTCTTGTCACTCTTGTTCTCTTTTGTTATTCAGTGAATTTGTTTCTCGTGGACAAACTCGACGTATGTTTGACGTTTCTAGCAACTGGAATTCAAATGAATCATATTCTGTATTGAGCAATATCCTTGTGATGAATCAAAGATCTTGTTAAACTGATGAAAACTGGTTATTTTTTTAAAAAAAGGATTGGTTGCCTCTCTGAAAGTAGTCATTATTTTTCATATATCAACTGTAACTATTTTAAAAATAATTATGTAAATAGGGAATAAATGTTATGTAAATAGGGAAGAATAAGTAAATATAAAAATATAAGAATCAGTCTCTTTTACATCCACAAATATCGCTATGTAGAGAATAGAAATGATAAGCTTGCTGAAATACAAGAAGTTTATTGAGCCATATCCTAGAGGACTTTTTAGGATAATATAATTTCACAGTAGTAGCTGGAAACATTATGGAAGTTGCAGTGTTTTTTTTTTAGTGTAGTAGGATATAGTTAATAATATTTCAAGGACATTTGAAAAGTTGAATATGCTTTTTGTGAAATTGCTGACTTTGGATATTTGTAACCTTTAGCCTGCTGAAATAATCTTGTTCAAACATGGCTTAATAGTTATCTAATTCCCAAATAATCCAAATCTGAGATTTCTATTCTTGGTAATTTTTTAGGCGCAAATATCTGAATAATGACAGTTTTGAATATTTTACCAAAATTCTCTGTAAAGTTAGATAAAAACACCTACTGACTAGTATTAAGCATGTAGTAAAAATCCTTAAACAAGTTAAAAAATTGATTGGACTGGGATTTAACTACAAATTTAGCATTGTTGTTTACAGTTGAAACAGAAAGAGTATTCATTGGGTAAGTCTTCTGGTAAAAACTAGTTCTCAGTGATTATAACTTAAATGTTATATGAAAAGTAAAATTCCAAGTTATTGGTGATATACACATGCCTGGTTATGCTCAGATTGTTTGACCGTAATTTATAGCGCAAAAAAAATAGTATCCCCAGTTATGAATGAAGCTTTGGAATATGTAGAAATAAAGAAATAAAAACCAAGAAACTGCTAATGTACAGAGGTAACATGAGTTAGGGAACTGGCTTCGTCTCCTCCCTGGATGACTGATAATTAACACCCGTGGTGTTACAGAATAGTTAACACTATTGTAAAATCAATACAGAAACTGAGGGCCAGATTTTCAGAGGCTTAACCATATATGAAAACCTTTGCAGAAGCCAGTCGTATGTTTGTCAGCTGAATCTTTGTTCAGATGACTAGTAAGATGCCAGTTTAGGTGTTAGTGGCCAGGATAAATTTGCATAATTAGCAGCTGGAAGAAAAAGCAGACATGTGATGCTTCACCATGCATTTCTTTTTATTTTTAGAACGACAGCTTAATTACCTCCGGCACTATCACAGCTGCTACATGATTCTTAAATATTTTCACTGAGTAGTTTGCATCTTAATAGAGAGATTGCCTCCTGTGCATTCTCTCCTGGCTGCAATTTCATGAAATAATCTAACTGCAAGAACTATAAATACCCTATGAAAAAAATCTGTGCTTCGCCTTTTCTTTCAATGTGCTAGTTGGAGAAATAAGGAAGGGCAGTACAGGGAGCTGGGTGGGAATGGGGTTAGTTTTATTCATCTTCTTACTGGTGGCTTTGTAATTACCTTAGGACATTTAAATAAATAACTAGAATATATACATCAGTAGTGTTATCTGTCTGAAAGGTCAACAGATGCCTCCAATTCTGATAAGGTGAAGCCTAATCTTTAGATGAAACCTAAACTTTATTTAACAGCTATGGAAAATATTTGCATCCAGCAATCTAGAAGTTCACATCTAATGTTTTATGCTTTCTGAATTCTCAGAATGTATATGATCTATGGAAATATATTCAATCAATCTTAATTCTGCTAGCTACTGAAGCTAATGCATTACCATACGTTATTCAAAATGTCTCTTAATGTGCTCCTTCTTTAAAAAGCAGCCTAAATTTCCATAAATGCTCAAGACAGAACTAAAGCAGTGAACAATGAATTTGTAACGCTAACAAATAATAATAAATAATTAGAAGCAGAATTTCTAATTAAGACCAAAGATCTTCTTTTGAGACCTTGAAAACTTTGGCCTTCAAGTCTGCAAGATCACAGAATCACAGAATCTCAGGATGGTTGAGGTTGGAAGGGACCTTTAGAGATCATCTAGTCCAACCTTACTGCTCCAGCAGGGACACCCAGAGCACACGACACAGGGTCTAAGTTCATTGAGTTGAAATAATAATTCCATGTATGATTATGGATTTCCATGATTAGAACCTATGGATTGTGGATGAGAAACTTGTATGAAACAATTGATAGATTTCATATCTCTAGGTTCTTCTGAGGTCTGAACTTCAAATTTTTTTTTTGTCAGGTTTGCTGAGAACGCAAATACATATAATCTTCCCCAGGCAAACAATGGTATTTAAAAGGTCAAATGCAGAAGACAGTGCAAGCATTCCTGTCTTCTGATACCAGGTGCCTGCCTAGGAAAAATAATTATGCCTTCTTACACAGGGTAGTGCAAACAAATCTTACTTAATTCTAAGCAATTTTTTCGTGTCTACTTTAATGGGGAGGGGAACAGGAAAGAAATTTTATATTAATGTTCTGGATGAAATCCATGTGATTTTTGTATTTGTAACTGAAAAATATAAAATCCAGCAGTGTTTGAGTTCACCAGCTTTACTAAAGAGAATAAATTGCATGTGTGATAAATGAAGAGAATACCTACAGATGAGTGCTCCCACTTGTCTCAGTGGTTTATTTGGTATATTTCTGTACAGCAAGCATAATGCAGTGATGGCCATAGTTCACTGAATACATTGAGCACTGAAAGCAATACTTGTGTTTTTAAGCCTATAAAACTACATCTGCTTCTGCTGAGAGGCTGTTGTATCACACAATACTGTGTAAGGAAAGGAAGGAGGAACAGATAGACTGTGTAAAATAAATACACATTTTCAAATTAAATCTTAGTACCTAATACCTTATAAAGCCATTTGTGATCAATAAGTAAACCACTCATTAAAGAAAAATCACTTTCAAATGGCATTGTACAATATCTTGTGTGTATGTATTCTAAGAAAAATGCTTTCCATCTCAAAAATGAACCACTGTTTGGAAGTGATGCTTCTATCTCATAAAATATGCAATAAAGATCCCTAATCAGCTCCCAATGTTCTAACTAATGTAGTTTATTTCAGTGTATTCTATCACAAGACCTTATGCATTATGCTATTTTCTAATGCTAAGTTCTAATTTAGCATTTTCTAATTTAGTATTGCATTTTCTTGAAGATTAAGGGGAAAAAAAAAACAATCTATCTCCACTTTCTTACTCTGGCACAGGTATGTCTGGAGATTTCTAGCTCCAAGCTTGCACATGTGATTACATTTCCTATTTTGCCTTTGCTTTTTGTTATTTATTTCCTTCAAGAGGTTTTTTATTTTTTCTCTATTCACTGCACTTTCTAGAGAGAAGCACCGCACCTCTCTTTGCTTCAGCACTGGGGTGGCATTCTGACTTCTATCTGAGGTACAGCCTTACCAGAGTGTCAGCATGACTCTCAACAAAATTTCTTATGTAATCATTAGCAACCACAGGTTAGAATATAAAGTGTATCCCTGTTTCCGAACGTACAAATCTATGCTACTGAAAAACACTCCCTCAGTTGCTACTCTCCACTACTTATGCTCTGGCACTGCACTGGCATCTTCTAAAGTTGATAATTATTTTGGCAAAGTTTTTTTTGTAGTAAGCAATTGATGTTTATTGGTCATATTTCCACATTTTAAAATGAGCCAAGTAGAATGTTCAGTTGAGCTGATGTCATTTGAGTTACTGAAAAACTGGAGCCATGTAGAAAAAAGCTGGAATGGATCTTGAATCTGCTTTCAGTAGATTGTTTTTTGTTATCAATATAACAATCATAGAACATGGAGCAGCTTAGCATAAAAGTGATTAATAGCACTGCTTTACTTTTCTGCTGTTGCTGAAATGCTACAAACCCATTAGTATATAGCAGTTGCTTTGCTTATGTGAAGGGAAAAAAAAGAATAGTAGGGCTATATTTGTTTCCATATTGGGGTTTAACTGACACAATGCTTTCAGTTAAAAATAAACCCACAATTTTTCTGAATTAATTATATATTAAAGATAAAAACTACTACAAAGAAACCACGTGCTTAAAACAAACATGAATTAGGATGAAAGCAGACTCAACTGCTAAAAGTTGCTCAAAATTGCTAAAACTGCTATATTTATTTCTGTCCTTAACACTTTTTCCTGACTGTGTCACATTATACTAATACTGCTTTTAAAGAAAAGTATCTGCTTATAATAAATGTGTATACTATTGAAACTTTTGTACATTATCGCTATAAACCAGAAATTCTAAACATCTTCGCTTCCAGGATATGAATGCTAATGACTGTAACGCTAATAGGAAAGATCAAGTTGACATGGGAAAACATAAGGCTTATTTTCACTTAGGAGTTGTTTCAATTTTTGTCTCAGTCTCAAATCTATGAATTTATATAGAATTATTTCTTTTGTTGTTATCCACAAATAATTGCTGAAAAGTACCTGGCTAATTAGTATCCTTTTTTTCCTTCTTTCTGTATTTTTTCTATGTTGAATGGAAGGACTCTTAACAGTTACACATCTCCCAGTGCCTTTTCAAAAGTAACCACTGTTATTACAGAATGTGAAATAGAGTAAAAATGGCAGTTGTCACATTTCTGCTGGTCTCTTTTCAGTTTTTAGACTGAAATTTGATGATCATCAAGTGATTCACAAGATACTTATCCATGTTCTATTTAATAGGTACTACATTGAATTTAAGGTATCAGAAGGATGAGCCTTTAAGATATCAGAAGGATGATAGTCTCTGAATTCAAGCTGAAGGTTATAGGACAAGCTAGATGTTTTATGTATACATCAGAGTGTTGATCCAAGCCAGTGAGACTGTGGAGGTTCACAAAAGAGAAAATTGTTTCTGCCATATTGTAATTCATTGCTTTGTTGTTTCATACCTGTGGGTTTGGGTCAACACAGTACGTGTAAAATGAATGAAAGGTTGGTTTTATTTCTTCTAAACGTTTCTTCTAAAAAGTAGGTTGCTTTTTTTTTTTTTTCTAAGAAAGGGAAATAATATTTTAACTTTCTGTGATTATCCTGTTGGTTGCTTCGGTCTTATTTTCCAGTACATTGTTTCAGAGGACCTAGCTGTTTTTGAGAAAATCAGTGCCAGCACAGGTGTACTTTCTGAGATGTTGCTGATTGCTTTTTCAGTGCAGCTTGTACATACATGCATGTGCCCTGACAAATTCTTCTCATATACACATTGCCTGTTTACTCCACATAATTCTGAAAAAATGATTTCTTTTATAAGACCAAGTTTTTCCAGCAAGTACTTTCTCCATTAATATTTTACAGAGAGAATATGCCTTATGCATAGGTCCTTACATTTTCCATTACTGAGCAACCCCTAATGTGTTAAATACTCTTATGAGCAGTGAATATGCAACTTTGCATTTTGCAATATGTAACATGCACTTTAAATATTAACATCAAGAGAAAGCATTCTAACTAGTATCACTATACTACTGCAGTAAGAGCAATTTATATAGGGATTGCAGCTGCATCAGTGGTTGCATCAGTAAATTGAATATTGCATGTGGAAATACCTGCCATGAGATCTTTATCTTGGATACTTCCTAAATAAGACTTTTCAGTGTTACTGCATCTAAAGAATCTCTATAACTCTTTGTGTTGCCAAGTAAATACAGTATAGCAACCTTTGCTTACAAAGGAGATAGGAATGAAAAAAATACAAAAGAAACTGTCATCACCTAGCTTTGTGGCAGATGAAAACTTTGGTTTAGTCACAAAAAAAGATAGTATTTATCTGTAGCCTCCCTCTTCCAGAGAAGCAGCATTGGACAAGATTTGTAACAAAGGTCTTCAAACCCACCTGTTCTATGCACCTAATTTGTGAAGTTAGGTGATTAGAATCACCCTCTGAAGTGGTCCTATTTCTTGACTTTGACTAAAGGAGTCTGAAGAGATTAGCAGCAAAGTAGGTGGCATCAGTGTCTCTCAGTCCTGGTTCTTCTATTGCTTTCTTTTTGACCAAGGCTTATTCACTGCATTGCTCATTCATCCATCTTAAGGGTCAGCCTACTTCCTCCTCTGCAATCAACCAGATTGGTAGACTTGTGTGGAGGACTGTCAAAGAAAAAGGACTCACTCTGTCAAGTGAACACCTCCTCTCGCATCCATACTGCTCACAAGTAAAGCAGCAGCACAGGGACTGAACCCCTCTCAGAGCCAGATCTGTGATGTGAACAGTCTGAATACAATCACTAGGAGAGAGTGGGTTTTTTCCCCACTGTTTGGTCATGTTAGTGTATTAGTGAAAATCCATCCTTTGTGATTAGTCATTTCCCAAAGGAAGTGCAGGGTGGGATTTTTTTTTTTATATCCTCCTAATTGAATTGATGAGGAAAAACACATCTTTAAATATTGCTTTCAGTGGGAAAAAAAACTAAAGAGAAGGTTAGGTAAATGAAAAGGAGGAAAGATTGACTGAGGAAAGGGAAAAAACATGGAAAAAAATAGAGAAATAAAAGAATAAAAGTAGAAAACAAAAAAAAAAAAAAAAAAAAAAAAAAAGCAGCATTTTGTTATCTTGCATTTTTTTCTGTCAGTCTCTAAATATTTGCTTAGTCATTGTATTGCCTTTTGTACAATTGCTATATTGCACCCTCCAAAAATAGAAGAGTGAACTTGGCTATTTTGCATGAGAAAAGGGAAGTAGAATAGAAAACAACCAGATTGTTGTTGATGAACCATTATCTGCTTTATGAGGGAAATTATTTTAGTCAATAAGTGAATGAAGGGACAGAATGACAAGAGTTTCATGGCATTTAATTCATGCCTTTGAGCTACATCTCATAGCTGGGCTATTTTCTCTTGGATACGGGCTGCTCCAAGGTGGCAGCAAGGAGACTGTTACTGTTCTATATATTCTGAAGGTAACAGATCTGTTTCCTTTTCATGGGGTGCTGAGATCCATTTTTAGAAATCATGCTAGTAATATTTTATTTCATGTGTACTTCAGATATACAGAAGACATGCTTGCTATGAAGGCTGTTGTTATAATGTTCTGTTGTTTAAAACATTGTCTCATATTCCAACAGTTTCAAAGCAAAACTGAGTAGTCAAGGAAAACTTGAAAAAATCAATTAGAACTTTGTTTCAAGGCTAAAAGATTCAATATATTCTTTACTTACAGCAATATTTTGCTCCGTTTTTGAGCTGGATCGATCTATCACGGAGGGGACTGCTAGTAGGGCTAATACGTTGGGAATGAAGCTGACTTATTTGTGGCTTAAAGGCACTTAAAAAGTAAATAAGATAAATAAGATTATAAAACAAAATGACATTAGTAGCCAGAAGTGTTTTGACCAGTACCTAGCCATATTTCATGAACATCCAGAGTGATCACAGCAACGAATGATCTTGAACTGAAGAACCCTATGGCTGTTCAATCATTGCATTGGCAGAGGTCAGAGATTCAAACCTCCGACTGTGTGAGCATCCCTACTAGAAATATTTAACACTTGGATCCAAATGTGTAAGTAAGAGTCTGAGTGGCAAGAAAGGATCACTGTGATCATCTGGTCTGAACCTCTTTTTATTTCTGTTTTATGCTGAATGAGCCTTCATCATAAAAAACAAGAAATCTGGAGAGAATGCGCTAACGGTGCTAACCAATAGGCTACAGAGAATGCATCTTCATAATGTTTAACAGCAATTATAAACTCTTTTTGCCTGTTTGACAAAGCAGTAATATAGTCACGGTTAGTGCAGTTTCCAGGTTACAGTAGAAATGAAAATGCCAGAGGGAAAAAAATCACAGCTGGTTGACTGAAGTGGGTTAACTGGAAACTGGTGAATGTAGAATTCAGCATTAACCTAGATTCCTTAAGGGAATTCAAGATTTTAAAGAGCATTCTGTGCTGAGTGCTGCAAAGTTATATACATTTCAGTTAATACATAGATGTTTGATTAACTTAAAAATTATATAAAGACTAATATTTAAAATTTTACATTTTTTGTCTTGTGATTGTTATGTTATGTTATGTTTTGTTATGCTATGCTATGCTATGTTATGTTAGTTTAGTTTTGGTGTCCCTCTTTTAATCACTGATTCTAATACCCAGTGGATTTTTTACTGTAAATAAAAATGATTTCTCCCCATAGGCTAGTATTGATTGATAGCCCTATAGTTACTACACGCTGATGTTCTGTAGCCACTTTCACTTTGTACAGTCCTATATTGCTCTGTTAATGTATTGCATATATCTGTAGTATTAACATGTCTAACTGCTTTGCCAAATAATTCTTTGCTGTCCATAAGACTTTGAACAAAATTCGTGATATATGATCCTTTTGGAGCTTCCTACATTTTGGAGGTTACTGCTTACTGCATCTGTAGGGAAAGTGCCTTTTATAAAAAGAAAATTCTACCTTGATGTTAAAATACTGAAAGTTTTAAGCCTGACTCAGAAGGCATGAATTATGTATCATATCTGATATTGTTTGTCTGTGCCAGATTAGAAAAGAATATTTTTCATTTGTTTTCATTGTTCATAATGCGGAGCACTAAATGAATTCAAAATTTCACACTTATGTTTTAAAAATCCAGCTAAGTCTGAAGAAAATTTACAGAGATGTCTCTTCTAATAGATAGTTATGATTTAAAGTAATTCATGAGTCTTGCAAGTACATATCAGTGTTCAGAAGCCCTGGACAGATTTTTCTTCCAAAATTTTGTCCATCTAATCTTTGAATATTTCAGTTTTTGATGTCCATATTATCTAGTACTAACAAATTTTACAGTTTAACATCTGTACTTTGAAAAATTACTTCCTACTGCCTTTGTTAAATACTATGTAGTACAGCTTGATATGCCCTCAAATTACAATATTAAAATAACATTTTGTGGATTTTATGAGAAAAGAAATGTCATCAGTAACTTAAAGTACTACCAATGTAGCATATATATTATTTACTTACTATGAGGGGAAGATTGTCTGGGAGACAGCATTTGTCAAAACACTGTCTAAACTTTTTAATTTTGTGTGCTGCTTGGGTAATAGATTTGAGATTGCTTTAAGCACATGTGAGTAGATGTAATTTCTTTATATTGACATCTGAAGCTTTCAGAGCCATTACTCAATCTCAACCTTTTCTCCTCTCTAGAAAATTAAATAGAATGTTTCTCTTTAAATGATTTATTTCTTGAGAAAAAAATTCACCGGAGAAATATTGCTTTAGGCATCTAGTGAACTTGGCTATTATGAAGTCCCATTGGTTTCAATTACTTACACTTCTAATATATTTTAAAATTTATATCCAAATGTTCTTTAGCCTGTTTCTGTTTATGAAAGATGCATTCCTACTGACTTTTTATTAAATTTTATATGTATGAAGAATTGAGTTAGAATATTTTTGATGGTAGAATGAAAGAACCATTAAGTATTTCTAATTTCTAATTTGTCCTTATTTAGTCCAGATATTTCCATGTACTCTGCCCTAGCAATGTATATTTGCTTCCAGTTTTGTGTAACTCCTCTTTGATTTTCAGAACATTAACATGCTTCTAGTATAACAATTTTAGTCTTATAGTAAGCTTCCTATTTTTCTTCCTTTTTGGAATAGTTCAGTTCTGGTTTAAATGTTATATCTTTTAATTGCTAGCTTGCTGGACCTTTTATTCCCCTTCAGATTTAGTTCTCATAGGAATTATCTACCACTTCCCTGACTTAGTTGAAGTCCATTTCTGAGTGTGCTCTGAAGCATAAGAAAAGGGACAATGTAAAAAATTCATTTAATGTGTTTTTAAATTTTGTATTTTAAAGTCAGTATTGTGGATTTGAAGACTGGAGTTTTGGATTCTCTGAATTCTCCGTACCATAGAATACTGTTGTCTAACAGCAAAGAGCTCATTGATGTGAGATACTTTTGTTCACAATTTGGTTTCTTCAATAATTTTGTCCTTAATAATTTTGTTTCCTTGTTTATATTCATTTTGCTACAAATCTGTTGTAGTTGGAAGCTGTCATGACAAGCTGGTGACAAAAAGAATGGAAATCACTGATATTAATCTTTTGGCATTTTATCACATCATTTGATAAAAAAGAGCATTTATTTTAACAAGGAAGAAATCAAGAAAATATATTAACTGACTTCACAAAAGTTAGACAGGGAATATGTCATGCATATTACAAGGCTTACAAAGATTCCTTGTTTACATGTTCCCACTTACTCCTGAATTTGTATGTAAAAAGGAAGGAAAGCATATAGTGTATTTAGAAAACACAGATGAAAAAAACAGAAGCAAAATAGGTCATGGAGATCACATGATCAACAACAAAAATTGATTACAGTCTTAATATGTGGAACCACTGTGCAAACACAGTGTGAACATAGCATTGGAGTGGGTCAGCTGTGGGTCAATGTCTTGAAAATTATAGTGCACAGATACTCCTTTAACTATGGATTCAATAAAAGTAGTTGTGTCTGTTTTGTGGTGGTGGGGGGGAAAGACGGACACCTTCAACTTATAAATGCATAAATTTTGCCCCTCTATACGCTAAGACTCGCTTACTATACTTGGAAAGCCATATCCTCTTACATCTGGTAAGTGCTGCCTGACTGGTACTCTTTCTCAACAAAATAAATAAAAATGCTCATGAAAAAATATTCCAGAGCTGTTGGTAATGCATAAAAAATTAGAGTATAAAATCTTTTTCCAATAACAACCAGAGTCAATAAATCTTTGCATAATTGTATAATTGTGTTTCTGTATAAGAAGGCTATTAAATTATTATTTTTTGTACAGATCAAATTTATAACTGATCATTTTGTACCAGTGAGTATTCTGTGACCTTCATCTCCATTTTCTTGTTAGGAAAATAAAATGGCAGGAACTGATTGTCTGCATGAATATCTATGACCTATTTTAATATCAGTCCAGTCAGCTAACTGTTGAGATACAAATATTACTCTGCCATCATGACTTCCAAATATCAACCAGGTCAACTATAATTCAATATAGACAGGGAGTAAAATGTACCAGTACTAAGAACTAATACAGTTACTATTTATGGTGAACTATATAATCAGAAACATGTAATACTGTTTCTGCACTGTACTGAATTGTTTAAAGGTAAAATTTCAGTCTAGAAATACATGAAGCAAGTACAATCACAGTTCTGCAAATTGATTCCATATAGATATAGTAATAATCAAGTGAACTTTGTGTTCATTGAGTTACATGTGGATGACAGTCATGTGGCAATCTGTTTTGAGATGATACGACTGCAGTTATTCCAAATGAGGTTGAATTGAGGCTATATTCAATATAGACAAATGGCAGTCTTTTAAGATCAATAGCCGTTCAACAGTTAATATGAAGTACTGTAATAAGTCTTCAGTAATGCTACCCACTTTTTAAGCATAATTCTATGTGTTAATATTCTTCAGAAAACAAAATCATTCTGGATCTTTGTAACACGGGTGTCAGTCTTTGATTTCCAAGCAGTTTTGTAGTCTCAACAATTCACATGCAGTTCTGTAGATGTAAGGGAAGAACAAGGTACCTTAACATTTTAAATCTCATTTAATCTAAGATAAATTCAACGATATTACTTTCTGAAAGAAAGTTATATAATGTACAGAGGCAAAGGGGATTACAGTTGCACTGGGATGAAAAACTCAGGATAGATACCAAAGATAGATAGCTGATTGCATAAATATTTCATGTTATTATCTGTCCAAATACTGTTCCGATCAAGGCATATACCCGACAGAAACAGAAACTGTGTACCTGTAAGCTAAGAGCCACATTGAAAGCTGGAATATTTAGCTCTGAAAAGTAACATTAAGTGTTTTGAATAAGGAATTTAAACTCTCCAGGTAGGGACAGTAAATTCCTCAATATGAGTCATACACTCATACACAGACATACCAAAGGCTGAAATTTGTGTAGAGGAATTTGATAATATTTTCATCTTGGCACACCCTGATATTATGAAGAGTCAGTTATGTGTTATCATTCCCTCCTTTTAAACCTGATATAGCAGAACCTGGGCTTTTCAGAGCTTGCCAGCATCCTCAAATACTTTTTTTCTTCTCTGTGATTGTAAATGAAGAGTTAAGGCTTTTCTAAAGCTTATCTGACCCAAAAATATTTCACACATAAAAAATGGAGCTTGAAAGAGAACTATGCAACTACAGAAAGGTTTAGCATCTCTGAAATAGCTCTCTGAGCTTGTGATCAGAAAGCATATAGTGTTCAGATAAAATAGGTTCCTTAAAGGGTCTGTTCCAGCTGCGCAGTCTGAGTTTTGACGAATTCAAAGCCTGCTGGGATAGCTTTCTGAATGATAGGGAGATGGCAAGTTTCATCACAGAGTCCTGATCCTGCTCTTTTGCTTCCACAGAGTAAAGAAACCATCAGAGTTTCATACAAGCTTCCATCCTGTAGAGCTGCTCAACACTCATTCTGCAGCACTAGTTGCTCAGAAGGAGTCCTCTTGCTGCAGCACTGCTGCATTTTCAGATTTTTCAGGGGCTGGAGTGCTCTAGAACTAGTCTTTTCTGCATGACTGGCTCTTTCATCAGTCACAGAGATTATATCTGACTTTTTCCCAAAGAATTTTGAAGTAACGAGAGTATAGATATTCTTGTTTAGGCCTGGTTGTCTCAAAAAAGAAAAAAGAAAAAAAAAAGCATGTTTCTTAATTTTTATGCACAACGACCCCAAATGTTATCTTAAAAATAAAAGAGCAAATATAAATGATAATAATCTACTTAACAGTGGTAGCTAAGTGCACTAGTGAATAAAGTTCATCTGGTGTTTTGCAACCCTGCGTTGAGAGGTTTATTTGCAATTTTCAAAAATGTATATAGATGACCTTCATGATTCCAGAGGTGCAGCTGTCAGGCATTTGTGCAACTCACAAAGAATGGGCAGACGACAACAGTACCCTTGAAAACAGTCCCGCATGAAAGATCCTTGATAAAGTCAGGGACTTAGGCACCAGGCTTATGCACTGGTTGCTCAGTAGCATAAGTAAAGCTTAAGATTAGTAATTGCAAATGGAAACGATCACATTTGGACAGTGGGAGCCCTAAAGTAATGGAAGTCTGTAGGGAAAGAAAGGAAGTTCAGAGAAAGGCCTCTAAAGACTTATCACCTTTGTTACTGGTAGGCCATACATGGTTCCTAAGGCTAAAATAAAAGGCAGGCTAGGAGTTCATTAAATGTATGTACAATGAATTATTTTCATGTCCAGTATATTATTTGTAAAGTATTTGGTGGCCTTAAAATGTTAGTGTCTTGTAGGAAGGCTAGAAAGATAAACTAAAGGAAGAATATGGAAGGGCAGAGCTGCTCCCTGCAATGGATTTGAGTTTATAGTTGCACTGGGTGTATAAGTGCTCAAATTCAAACACCATCACCTTTGGTTCCTTATTGATGTAAGTCAGCAAGTTTGGTGAGCAAAGTTGATCACAGAATCACAGAATGGTTGAGGTTGGAAGGGACCTCTAGAGCTCATCTAGTCCAACCCCCTGCTCCAGCAGGCACACCCAGAGCACAGGGCACAGGGCGGCATCCAGGTGGGTTTGGAAGACCTCCAGAGAAGGAGACTCCACAGCCTCCATGGGCAGCCTGTGCCAGGGCTCTGGCACCCTCACAGGAAAGAAGTTCTTCCTCACATGCAGATGGAACTGCCTGTGTTTCAACTTGGCCTGTCACTGGCCACCACTGGCCACCACTCCGTTCAAAAAAAAAAAAAAAAAAAAGAAACAAGGACAACATTCATTTCTTTTAAGGGGTATCATTTGTTTCTTTCATCATGTGAACAAAGGGGATAAAATATTCAAGGTTTTTGCAGAGCAGAGCTAAATGATGTAAGTGGTAGCCTTGTTTTAGAATAGATGATTGTTCCATTCATGTGAAATGTGATAATTCAGGAAGAAATCTGCTATTGAAAGAACAGGATTACACCCTGATTATCTCCACAGTTATTCATAAATGTGATAGCAAATTTGTGACAGCAAATAAAATAGTGATGTTTTTCAAGAAAGTTACATCTTGGCATGATTAAAATACCTCTAAAACAGTGATATTTTTATATAGATCACTGATGATTTGAACTATGGAAACCAGGAAATTGTTTCTTTTTTTTTTTTTTTTTTTTTTTTTTTTTTTTTTTTTTTTTTTTTTTTTTTTTTTTTTTTTTTTTTTTTTTTTTTTTTTTNCAAGACAGAAATGAAAATGCTTTAGGAAAACTGAGACTAGAAAAGGGTCTTGAATCAAATTGCTTGATTTATGATGATGGACAGATGCACTTGCAGATAGTAGTACCTTGTAGTCTGCTCTAAGAATGATGTATGGGGGGAAACAAGTGAAGTAACCAGGGAAATGAGGAAGAAACTAGTGGGGAACGTGGAGAACACTGAAGTGTTGAGGTGTCTCTTTGGCTTCTCTCTTCATGGGAAGACAATTATACCTTATTTATGACCACTGCCCAATCAAAATATAGTTCTAAGGGTTGAAAGAACAGGCCAAAAAATGGAAAGAATACAGTTGAAAGAATACAAACATAACCTGCTTGTATTCAAATCAATACTCAACCTCAGCAATTATTTTCAAGAGGCTTTTAGAAAAAGAATAAGGGCAGAAAAAAGACAACTGTCATACCTTTAAGAAAGGCAAGGGGAAGGTGTAACACAAAAAAAATTACAGACTAGTTCTACTTGATTTTGTAGCAACTCTACGGAAAGGGACCTGGGAGTCCTGGTTGACACCAAGTTAGCCATGAGGCAGCAGTGTGCCCTCGTGGCCAGGAAGGCCCATGGGATCCTGGCTGCATCAGGAGGATGTTGGCAGCAGGTGGAGGAAGGGGATCCTGCCCCTCTGCTCAGCTCTGGGGAGGCTGCACCTGGAGTATTGGGGGCAGTTCTGGGCTCCCCAGGACAAGAGGGACATGGAGCTTCTTGAGAGGGTCAAGCGGAGAGCAACCAAGATGATTAAGGGACTGGAACATCTCTCGTAGGAGGAGAGACTGAGTGAGCTGGGCCTGTTTTCTCTGGAGAAGAGAAGGCTTAGAGGGGATCTTATTAACATGTATAAGTTCATAAAGGGAGAATGTAGCGAGGAAGGGGCCAAGCTCTTCTCTGTGGTGGCCAGCAATAGGACGAGGGGTAATGGTTGTAAGTGGAAACACAGGCAGTTCCATCTGCATGGGAGGAGGAACTTCTCTCCTGTGAGGGTAACAGAGCCCTGGCACAGGCTGCCCAGGGAGGTTGTGGAGTCTCCTCTGGAGATCTTCCAAACCTGCCTGGATGCTGCCCTGTGTCCCGTGCTCTGGGTGTCCCTGCTGGAGCCAGAAGGTTGGACTGGATGATCTCTAGAGGTCCCTTCCAACTTTAAACATTCTGTTATTCTGTGATTTGGGGGAGATATTGTGATAAATTATATGCAACCACTTCTATGTATTTGGATAATGAAGCAATAATACATAGCTGATATGGATTTGTCAAGAGCAAATTATGTCAAATCAATCTAATTTCCGTCTTGACATTATGACAGCAATAGTAGCTGAAGTGAGAAGCAGCTACTCTACGTATTGACTTTAAGAAAGCTCTGCTACTATTCCCAGTAACATCTTGATGACATCCCAGGCACCAGTACAGATTAGGGGTCGACCTGCTGGAGAGCAGCTCCACGGAGAGGGACCTGGGAGTCCTGGTTGACACCAAGTCACCCATGAGGCAGCAGTGCCCTCGTGGCCAAGAAGGCCCATGGGATCCTGGCTGCATCAGGAGGATGTTGGCAGCAGGTGGAGGGAGGGGATCCTGCCCCTCTGCTCAGCTCTGGGGAGGCCTCACCTGGAGTATTGGGGGCAGCTCTGGGCTCCCCAGGACAAGCGGGATGTGGAGCTTCTCGAGAGGGTCCAGCGGAGAGCAGCTAAGATGATTAAGGGAGTGGAACATCTCTTGTATGAGGAGAGACTGAGTGAGCTGGGCCTGTTTTCCCCGGAGAAGAGAAGGCTCAGAGGGGATCTGATTAATATGTATAAGCTCAGGAAGGGAGAATGCAGGGAGGAAGGGGACAGGCTGTTTTCACTGGTGGCCAGCGATAGGACGAGGGGTAAT
>VZSG01000731.1:115462-153494 GCA_013398315.1 Nothoprocta pentlandii
AGGTCTTCAAAACCCGCCTGGATGCTGCCCTGTGCCACATGCTCTAGGTGTGCCTGCTTGAATGGGAAGGTTGGACTAGATGATCTCTAGAGGTCCCTTCCAGCCTTAAATATTCTGTGATTCTGTGATCTTATAAAGCAAAGCAATAAAATACATTTTGGATTAAATTATTGGTATGTTCATATAACTGTGGTTGAAAAGTTGCTTTCCATAATCAGTTATCAATGAGTTGCTGATATAGAGAAAACTTCAGGCTAGTCCACAGAATACTAAACAGCATTTCCATTCACAGCTGCATACGTACTCTGTCAATTTTCAAATAACATCCAAAAAGGAAAGTTTGCAGTCACTCTGAGCAGCAGAATCAAACTTCAGACCATCTTGAAACATTTTTGCATAAACAAAGTGAATTCTACTTGCTGTTTTTATTCAAACAATAGGCTGGAAAAAAGAGAAGCCTCCCCCTCACTAGTGTGGAAGGTGTTCAGAAAGCTGTAGTTCAAATAAATTAACAGCTGTTACTATCATTTGCATGGACCCTTATTTTATGAGCACAGACAATAAGGTGCTTTCTCACCATCTATGCTGATTCTTTCCACTTAAAATATGAAATGGTGGGAACAAGGTCGCAAATGAGACTTTACTATGTTTCAGTGAAGTCACAAATGACAGCGGCAATTAGAAAGCTGTCAGTTATAGACAGTTGTTAGTATTTTTAACAGTTTGTAGTACTGATGTTTATTAGTACTTCAGCTTGTTTTTGTCAGTAGTGCTGCTGTACATTTTACAGCAGAGGTCCAAAGAAAAAAAATGCAAATTTAAAAGCAGACCTAAAGGAGGTAGCTATTGATATAGTTATTTACTCAGTAACAGAGTTGATTCCTTTTCTTTGTGTCACCTTATTAGTTTTCTGTTTTGCCAAAACAAAACTGACAAAATGAATCTAAATTTTCTTATGTTGCCCTGACATTCAAGAACTGAGACATATTAAAAGATTGCTCTGTATTTTTTCCCAGTAGTTTATTTTTTGGGATATCAAAAAAGCCCACAAAGTAAAGCAAGACTCTTTTTAACATGGAAGCTAGCATGTCAGCCTCAGCACTTTTCTCACTCATGCTGAACTTACTATAAAAAACAACTAAAACGGAGCTAGGAATCTAGATTAGGATTTTCTGACAAAGACAAATTCAATCAAAATGTAAGCTCAAGGCTAGACAGTGCTATTTCAAAATTAACTTAACTTTTAAGATCCTGGTCCATGGATTATATAGGAAACTGCTGATGTTTCACATGACTTAAGAAACGAGTGTTTGACAGAAGGGAACAGACAGAAGAAAATGTAGAGAGTAGAGAGAAAGGAGACAGAAAATTGCACTGCTCTGCATGCAGCATAATAAGTAGCAAGGTCAGTAAGTTAGCTGTCATGACTTGCTGCTGTTAAAATATCTAGGGATTCTATAAATGTAGTTTCGATTTTCTCAACAAAAGTTTTATGATCAGACACACAAATGTTTTTAAAGCACTGCTGCTGTTTTAAGTAAACATATTTCATTGGAGTATGACATACGTTAAAGAAATAAAATATCTGATTACGTTATCCAAGGTTTTTTTTTCATTTTTAGTTTCCTTTTGTCTTTCTTGATGTACTAGTGGCATATTAACCTTGTTTAAAGCTCACAGTCTTGCCTTGTTATTGTTTTTCTTTGTTGGTGTGTTTTCTTTTGGTATTATAACTCAGTCGAGAAAACACCATAATACCAACTCCTCTAACCTAAGCTTGGGGAATGGGTCCCGAGTAATTTTAGGACATTTGGAACAGGTATTTCTTCCAATTTGTATAGCCTCACAACTCAAGGAGCCACTCCATGCATGTGAACACAGATGAAAATTTTTGAAGCCTCGGGGAGGTTTGAATAGGAGATCAGCTGCCAAGGGTGTGTACCACCAGTAGAAAGCAGACTAAGACTGTAAGTTGTGCATGAGGATCTTTTGTTTCAGCATGGCTGTACTGGCACATTTCCAAAGGGAAAGCACACCTTTGTGGAGTCAGACATCACACCTCTTTCTTGTGTTCCTGATGGCAACCTGAACTGTGCCTCTTACTGAGACCTGTTTGGCTAGGTTGGAAGGAAAATACATGACTTAAATTAAACACAAGAAGTGGACCTATGTGCAACTGTATATACTGACAGTGCACCGTGTGGGAGCCATATCTATGCTGAACAGAATCATAATAATGTACTAACATGGGAATGTAGATCAGAGGTTTCTCACATCATGTTTATTTTCCAGCTTTTCCCTTCTCTGTATCCTACTGCAAATATGACACACGAAATAACAGACCTGTTTACAGGCAACTTCTTGCCATATTTTGAAGGCATTTTTCATATGGCTACTAGATGGATGCATTAGACACAAGATATTTCTTCATCTGTAATGAAAGGAAACCTCTACCTATACATGAGATAAAGATTGGACTTATTAATTATTAACTGCTTTTGCAATCATTTTTATCATTAATCTTTATAGTGTGAGCTTAAAATGTAATAAATGCAGTAAACTTTGTACTAACAAGAGGTCAGGTGAATGTTTTGCTGCATAATTGGGAAAGAAGAGCTTTATAACTGGAATTTATCACTGCGACCTACAGTTCTCCTGATATTTGATTATAAACTCATTAGTATTTAAATATGTTTATAAATATTTCCTTTGAAATGTACAGTTCAAAACAGGTAGGCCTATGGACTTATTTCTTAATTTCAATTTTTCATTTAGCTCAGTATTTTGTTATAACCTAGCTCTCCAGATCCAGACGTAAAATAGGAACTAGTCCATGTAATTTCATTTTGATCTTAATAACGAGGACTAGAGGGAGAAGACAGTAGGGAAGTCTAATTGATCACCCAGGGAGAATGAGACTTTACTTCATTTCCTTTTTCCTAATTAAGTAATGCAATAATGGATGAGTTAAACATGCATATAGTGGGGATGGTCCTATCATCAATGCAATATCAGCATAAAATGAATGTTTTCCTTTAGTTTAATGGCAAATTTGTGATGAGCACAGGAAGCATTTGTTAGAAAACATATTAGGTTAATCAAATTTGAAACAGAATTTTCCAGGTCTATAAGTAGTCTTTCATATTTAGACTTTGTTTTTTTTAAGGTGAGAACTGATACTGACTCTTATCTGAAAGGGATCATTTAAGCAAGCTCTTCAGACTAGAGGTAGAATACCACCTCTGCATAATAGTTGCATGGATATTCTATTAATATTTCTATTTTGGAAACAGAAATGGAAAAGAAAAGGTCAAAGCTGCATTGCTGTAAACCATATACTTTTGCCACTGGTAATAATCTATTATACTTTTGTAATCTTTAAGATAAAGAAATGAAATGGGTATTTAGCTGGTCAGGAAAGAAAAATAGGCAGAATTTTGTGAATTATAATGGTGTTTTCAATAGCACTAAATTGCATGCTCATTCTCTTTCTTATTTGCTCATTCTCATCTGACCTCAAAATCTGTATTCTTGGCTGCAAAGATACATGCATTTATCACCACCCTCTGAGCTCTGCCAAACGACCCTCTGAGCTCTGGATTTCTCAATGCACCTCACTGTGAACTTGTCCAGTCCACACTTCTGGAGCTTTCCTATGAGGATATTATGGGAGACGGTGTCAGAAGCCTTGCTGAAATCAAAGTAGGCAACATCCAAGGCTCTCCAATCATCCATCCACCCTGTCATCCCATCATAGAAGACTATTAGGTTCGTTAGACATGACTTGCCCTTGCTGACTACTGAATCCATGCTGACTACTCCTGATCACCTCCTTCTCCTTCACATGCCTAGAGATGCTCTCTAGGATGAGCTGCTCCATCACCTTTCCAGGGACGGAGGTGTTGCTGCCCGGCCTGTAGTTTCCCAGCTCCTCCCTCTTACCCTTTTTGAAGATTGGAGTGACGTTGGTTTCTTCCAGTCCTCTGGCAGCTCCCCTCCTCTCCATGACCTCTCCAAGATGATGGAGAATGGCTGAGCAAGAACCCCATCCAGTTCCCTCAGCACTTTTGGGTGCATCCCATTCGGACCCATAGATTCATGGGTGACCAGTTTGTCTAAATAATCCCTAACTCAATCGTCCTCAACCTGTGGAGCTTCTTCCTCTCTCCCGGTTCTCTCTCTCTTGTCTCTGGGCTCTGTAGCTAATGGGGACCAGCCTTAGCAAAGAGGGCATTTAGTAACTCTGCCTTCTCTGCATCCTCCGTCACCGAGGCACCCTCCCCGTTCAGCAGCGCACTAACATTTTTCCTAGTCTTCCTCATGCTGCTGGTGTATAGAAGATTATTAAAAAGTGACATATAGTCATAAAAGAAATCTGGAGTGTAAAACACACAGTTCCTTTTTTGTCTCAGGTATGGAGAAAAATTTCTAAACATTACTATTATGCACTACTACATTTTGCACACTATAGTTGTCTTAGAAAAAGGTAGTAAAACAAAAACATGTTGCATGCTAAAATACTAGTTAGATTATTTATATTGAATTAGAGAATATTTAACACCTTTAAATGCCTGTTACTTTGTCAGTACTTGGAATAATATTATTTTATAAATTTGCCAGTCATGTGACTTTTAAACATGCAAATGCATCACCAAGAGGTGGTAGGCTTGGAAGTCATGCTATCCACTTCAGATAGCTAAGTAGGTACATTGCAACACAATTGTCTTCCAGCTGTGCTGGACTGAGAGTTTGGCTATGTAAACGCCGAAGGGAAAGCAAAGTAGGCTGTAAGCATCTACTCAGCAGTGGCTGAACACACAGCTCTGCTCCACCCCACCCGTGAGCTGTGGAGGAGCTCGCTCTGCATTTCACAGGGGCAGCTGCACAGACTAGATAAAATACAGTTTGTGCATAGTTCTTTTTAAACACAGAAGTATTTCTGCGGTAATACCTTTAATATAAATGAGCGCTGGATACACTTGATATAGGGCAGGACTCTGTTTTTGTTTTTTTTTTTTTTTAGTATTTGTGTAAAATTCTGAGATGTATATGAATGTGTGGCCTTTATGGAACTAGGCAAGCAAAAGATTTGCCATTCCAGGCGAGGATTTTGTAGACAGTTAAATGCCCTCACTGATTTGATTACTGTGTGATCTTTCTTTGATCCAAACAAGGTTATTTGGCAAGACAACTAAAATAGCTTAAGCAGCTGCTTGTGTTGCACACCCAAGTTGCTAACACCAGTGGAACCAAACCGGAAATATTTGTGGTGTTTCCTTTGGCTGCCTTATGTCTTTCTCCACATCTTTTCCATCTGGTATAGAAGGCTCAGGCATCTTCCTCAAATTGAATATATTTATAAAGCATTTTTACTTTACTTTAATGTTCACCTATATTTTATGTGATCTTCAGTTCCCCCGATATCCAGTGCAATGGAGGACAATACATGCTTTTCATGCCTTCATAGGCACGTGTATTTTATATATCTGCAGAACATGCAGCCTCCATTTATCACAGCAGAGAAATCAGAGTGGGACTGAGATTTAGCTGTCATTAGCTATGCACATCCTTTCTGCAGCTGACATTGCAATGCCCTAACCCAAAGGACTTTTTTTAGCTTTTGCAGGGAGCAATGACTAAGTACACCTTAGGAAGGAGTGAGAAACACAAAAATATATTGAACTGCTTTAGTTCTAGAAGAGTTTCTTTCAGGTTGCTCATTGGCTCTGAAAATCTAGTCTAAGTCACAACATTCTGAAATATCTTATTACTTAGGATACTGTTTCATTATAGGCACTCCAAACCACATTACTTAGCCAGTTTATTCTAATGCTATAAAGTCATATGGCATTAACAAAAGTGGGATACAAGGATTGTGCTATGTTTGATAAGGATATAGCCCTCATTTGTTCTGTGGAGAGGACTATTTTCAGATAATAAAATTATATTCACATATTCCATCACACCAAAGTGGTGGGGCTTGTTTTTTCTTGTTGGCTAGCTGCCCTACAAGCTGCTCAGTCGGAGATAGTCAATTAGAAACAACACGCAGAGGAATATCGGTAGAATTTTAGACCCCAATATGATGTTAATAACAAAAAAATAGTTGGGAAATATCTTGCTTCAAGTATTGTGGAGATGGAGATCAGGATCAAACCAGAAGCTCTTTTAAGCATTTTTTGGTGTAGATACATTAGTTTCCAGATAAAGTCCTCTATTTTTCCAAGTTAGCCGCTGGAGTTTATTTGGTTCCTGTGTAGTTGTTTACAAATCACCTTGTGTTATGGTACTTCTGCTTTAACTGGTGTAAAACATATTCTTGGCAGTTCTTCCACGGAAGTTCCACTTTCAAAAAGCAGATGCACAAAAAAGAAAATGAGCACATCTGTATGTACTTAATGGTTTTCTTTAATCTTCTAAGACTGTCTCAGAAAGATACAGGGAGGAATTAAAAAAAATGTTCTGTACATCTGTTTGTTTTTAATGTGTCTAAAGCCAGCTAAACTTCCCTTTCAAAGGTTTTAAGCAGTGGGGGTAGCAGAAGAAATGTTAGCAGCAGAAAAGAAATACAGTCTTTTCAAAGAAATACAGTCTTTTCAATTGAACTGGCAGTAGAAAACACAATATATTGAAATGCTATCACAACCAAGCATAACTTCACAAATGATACCCACATGAATGTCTGCTCCTGGCTTTCTTGATGCATTGGTGAATGTAGCATGTCACATAGGACATTTGGAATGTTATAAAATAGAAATAACACAGTCTTACAAGGAGATTAGGAAACAAATGTAAGTGACAAAATACAGAGGAACTGAGGGGAAGCAGAACATACTCAGGCACTGTCCTGTGCTTTCAGCTGTATCTTTGTAGTGATGGGGAGAGAGATGGGAAGTCTTCATAGGAGGTGGATTATGACTCTATATAAATCTTCAGGATAAGAGGGAATCATTTCTCCTCTTCCAGTAAGATGAAAAAAACATCCTGTCCTATGTTACTTGAGCGCTAGTGATACATATCTAGACCAACAGGCTAGTGTGTCTTGACACTGCTGAGTTTCCCCACTAAGCTAACGTTTTCCTGTGAAAGTTGGAGTCCAGGCACAGAACAGAATGTGTAGGGAATGGGCCTGAATGGGTCTGCTGTGCTCTGTGTCCGACAGCCCATGATGGGCACTCACATCCCTCAGGACTAACAGGGAGAAGAGAGACCTCTGCCTTTGTTTGCAACTGAACAGGCAGCGTTGCAGAAGAAGCACATTTGGGGAGATTTTTTTTTTTTCCTTTTTAATGTTAATATGAACATAGATCACCAGGAAACAATTGGAGCTTTCAGAATTTAATAATACATTGTATTTTATATAATAAAAACTATATGCACAGTTATAGGTGAAGAAGCAGAAGCTTTTGAGAGGGTCCTTCCTTGGTCAGCTAGCAATGTTTCCCCTCTAAGGAATGAAAATGCAGTTTCCATTTTGTGCCTGCCTTTTTCTTGTTCAAAGCACTTTAACTCCTTCCCTCTTATCATTCAATTTAATTCACCATCTGTTCATCCAGGACTTAGTACTTTCTGCTGAGATATCAAAGGAAGACCACATTAATCAAACATTAGTGCTTTGAAGCAGTATGATTTAGAAGCAAGAGACATATAAATTATGACACCTAATTGCATCTCACATTTTTCTTTAGCACTGTCTGTTGGAATGTGCGAACTTTATAGGTTGCTGCTGTATCCTGAAGTTTAAGGCTGCAGAGACAGGCATATTAGATTTTCTTGACATTAAGAAGACTTTGGTTTATGTCCTGCTCACAGCTAATAAGCTGAAACCAGAATTAGTGCTGTGCTAGCATATTTGCCACACATCAAAATAAGGCTAATATGTACACACAGGAAATAAGCAAAATGAGGTCAGAGAAGAAAATATTAGAAGGCAATTCTTGAACAAAAAGATGGTGGTTTGAGAAAGTGCTTAGATAATAGAGCCATTTATTGTCAGAAAGGACATTGTGAGAGCTATGAATAGGTGGGAATAGATGAAGTATAAGAAATGCTGAACTGTATTTAGAAGAGAGAGGTGATTGCTTTGCCCATTTTCCATTCCACTTAACACCATCATCATTTCTATGACCTCTATTTTTGTTTGTTATCTCTCAGAATCTTTTGTTGATAAAAAGTCAAATCTACAATGTTTATCATTTAGTTTTATTTTGATAGACTTCTTTAATCATCTAATATATCATCTAGATTTCATATAAATTTAATATAATTGTGTATTGCCTGCAGAATTATTATTTTCTTAAGATTAGCCCTCTATTTTGGGACTGCCCCGTGCCTTTTCTTTTAAATGTCATCTTCTCTCCAATGCTGCAGCTAGTTAGACATTCATGCCGCAGACCCAGAGTCACCAGTCTGAAGGGCTCTGATGACAGATAACCAAAACAGACTGAACTGTATGGTGTATTCTAGATCTCTCCTCACATATTTAAATAACTCCATAATATATTATTATTGCAGTGTGAACACAGGATTTGTCATAGGAGTTTTTGATTGTGTATCAAGAGAATATTTAAAGAAAATCTCATTTACGATTAACCTACCTTTTTTTTTTTTTACTGAAAGAGATCTGAATTTCCAATAAATTAAAACTTCACTTGCCTTTATACAGCTTTTGACATCTTCATGATTTAAGCATGTGTGGAGCTACTTGTCTGTTCACCACATCCTGAGCAACTCTACATGCTGAGACTGATTCTTTTTCTCTTGAGTTTTCCTTTTGTATCCATTAAGCTTCGTATGAATTTACTTAGAGCACTTGGCTTTCACGCAGTTGGGTGCGGAGGTCAAGACGGAGATAGGCTGTTTGACTCAGTGGTGCTTCTATATTTACACACTGGAAAAGTGTAGAAACTGTCCTTGAAAAAAGACTCTCCTTTGTCAAACGTGACCTCCAGGACCTCAGCCTATTTCGTACGTACTACAGATGAGTTCATTTCGATGGACTTGCTCCAGATTTATGTTGCTGTAGGACAGTGATCAATTTTTATGTCTGTCCTCGGGACTGATCCTGGCTACTGCACGTCTGGTAAATACAGTTCTAGGAAACAGTCCATTTTGCCAATAAGCTGTTACTGTCTCCTAGCATTGAGGTATAGCTGGAATCCGAGTGTTTATTTCAAAAATAACTGATATATTATCATTTTAGAAACAAATCCTTTAGCCGCTAGGGTCTAGCTGGAATCCATGGTTCACATACTGCCCAAGTTTTTGCCTTTTATTCAGACCTATTATCAGAAAGCTATAATTCTTTCTGAACTGAACCAAGCGACAATTTCAAACTGTATATTCTTTAGAACAGATTTCAAGATGTATAATGCATAGAGAATTTTCAAAGAAGTTCTTGGCATTTAAATACTGTAAAATATACAGCCATTCTCTAGAATGGGAGCCCAAAATTTTTCAGCCAAAGCTGGTCCATGCATAAACCTCAGTGATGCAAATGTCAGTTCACAGCTAAGGCTCTTTGCAACATGGTACAATGTAATCTGACAGATTCATCTATATGGGACAGGCTGATTATGAGGGGAAATGTGTAAGATTTTTATGTCTGCAAAGGTCATGTATAGGACATTTGAAATGGCAGAAAAATGTTTCTTGTTCTGATAGAGTAAGAAATATATTTGTTCAGACCTGCAAATAGCTGCACAGAGCAGCTATGCATTTGACACTCATCAATGGGTTAATTTATTTAAAAAGGCTACTCTCGCTAGTTGCTAGGTAACAGGGTAGTTCCCTCAGGCTTGTGATCAGCAAATGATTTTTTCTGATGATGCACTGTTGGTAACTGTTTTATCTTGCTGCTGATGCCTGCATAAAGGAGGACTTTTTTTCTGAAGCTCCTTAAAAATGGGATTAGTTGTATTTGCCCAGTTTACTTATGTAATTTTAATTGATCTTAACTTGCTGTGTTGATAAAAAAGCTCATTGTCACAAATTACTTTGAGTGTAAATATACTTGTTCACTGTTGCACCTTAAAATGTACACCCGCAGTTTCAAATTTTAATTGGTATGATTGCTGAAGCTACGAATTTCTTAACCCTTCTGCATTTTAAATATGCTTGTAACATATAGGTCTGTGTGTTCCACAATTAGCTTTTAGCCAAAGGAAGTTAGAAAAAAATAAGAAAGAAGGTTACAAGGAAAACTGAGAGTCAAAGTAAGAAAACAGTTGTAGTCTATAGATTTCATTATCTTTGTCCTAGATATTGCACTGGAACATAGGTTTCCAGGCTTCCCACTAGGGTTCTTTTTCTGAAGACATCGTGTAGAAAGGATTTCAATTAGGACTAAAGGAGTTCCTACTGTGTCACTGAATAAATTCTTCTTTAAAAAGAATCATAACATGAAATAGTAAAAGCAATTTCACTGCAAGTTGGTGCTGTGCAGACTCCTTTTTTTTTTTTTTTTTTTTTTTTTTTTTTTTTTTTTACTTTTTTTTTTTTTTTTAATTTTTTTTTTTTTTTTTTTTTTGCATATTATTGGAGCAAACCAGTGCTTCATGAGAAAAAGGCTGTCAGTTTTGCTCATGTGTGAATTATTGCCTTATTCCAGCTAGCAATGCCGCTCTGTAAAAGAGCTTCTGTCAACTAAGAGAAAATGCTTCTCCATGAACAGATACTGTGGAATAACAGGTTACGATATTACTGTTGATGACAGCTAGGAGCAGTTTTAGAAGTCATTTTGGGGCTCTTGCATTGTCATGGCTCTCTGCTAATAAAACATTACTTCTGCCTAGCTCATAACATAGTGACTATTTAGCTGTATTCCTATGCAAGTGTACTTGAAATTCAGTTACAGGATAAATCAAGGTGACATATACGCTGTGTATTGGGGCTGCAAGTAAGATTGTGCTGAGATTAGAGATTCAATAAAAGGATAATCTGCAATAAGATTATCCTGTGATGTGCATCAGTCTGGGCTATTATGGTAATGGTGTAATTCATTTCTAAGAATTTCTACTGAACGAAGGAGAAAAAGGACACTAAATAGGAAGAGTATTTATTCAAAATATGTTTTATCAGTTTGGATAAAAGGAGTAAGATTTAACTCAATGAGGAAAGACCTGTATTTCTCTTATCCACACAACCAGAGTATATTAGATGGAAAGTTAAAAAAAAAAAACCTATAGAGCAGCAAGAGCAAGAGCTGTTCAATAGAACAATGGCTGTTCAAAAGAAAGCTTTTAAATGAAATACTTTATTAGATGAATCTTGTGTAACTAGCAAGTAGGTCATACTGAAACAATTTTGCAAGCAAAAGGTTTTTTCCTGATACTCCGTTTTGAGATTAAACTGGCAAGAAATCTCAGTAGGTTAGTAGAATACCCTGAGGGGGAATGCTGACCATCTGAAATGTTGATAGTCAACCTGATTTCCTAGAACTATGGAAAATAAATATCAAGGCATACTGCTTGGAAAAAAATGGAAGAAAAGAAGTGACTGGAAGATCTACTTCTGTATATAAATTTAAGTGATGGAAAATATCCTCTTTTCTGAGGGATAAAAGAAAGGACATCTTATTCTTCCATACATAAACAGGCCATCAAAAGCCTCTAACTTTTTAAAGGAAATTGAGGAACTTTTGTTCAAAAGCTGGCTGCACATTGTGTATTTTGTTCTACAGGATTTCCAAGATTTAGAATTTTATTTTCATCCCAATTAAGTACCACATTTTAAATTGTTATTAAGAACTGTGTTTTAAGCAAATATTTTAAAACAAATAATGGTCAAAACGTTTTATTTTAGTATAAATATATTTTGTTCTGCATTTGACTTTTTCACCTTACAACTGTGAACATATTTCAGTATGTTGATAGATTGGCATTTTCTTAGAAAAAAACGTAATTCATTAGAAAAATGATGATTTTAAAAGCAGCTTGTTATGGAATAATGCTACTGAAAAGAACTCTGCTATTAATTACCATGAAAATTCATTGTTAAAGACATGTTATATCTTATATATAGTTATAATAGATATCTGAGATATAATATATGTCTTTAACAATGGGTTATTGTTATTATNTATAATATATTATATCACCCTCCTCTAGTGAAGAGCATGTGACACGGATATCTACCTTATCTTCCTCTTCCTCCTCCAGCTTCTGTGCTTACAAGTTATTTTAAATTTTTTACATCTTAAAAAATTAAAACCAAAATTGACAGGAGAGCAGAGTATGACACAGCCCATGACGTGTGGCCTTATAATATTCCTGATGCTCTTCCAGCAGGGGATGCTGCTGGAGCTCTTGCTATGAACAAAATTGGAATCTCCAAGGACTGCCACTCAGCTCCTTTGCATGAACCATGACCTGTAGATCACTATGTTGGTGCCTTTCTGGCCCCTAACTACCTTTTGTGTGTGCTGTGTTAGATGTTGAGAAAGAGAAAATGAACGAGTAATGTATTAGTAAGTGCAATGACATTTATTTGCAGAGCTCTATCTTTATATAGTCTGTAAGACACTGTACATGTAAGGTACTGTACATGTGTAGTAGTCTGTAGTCTCTAAGCTACTGTACATGTGGTTGTTCCTAAAATGGTTCTCCTCCAAGCTTTCCCTCCTTTAATTGCCTAAGAGAAGGCTTCCTTTTTCTCTATTCGTTTTTCCAACTATATTTTCATCCTTTACCTGTAACACCTTTTCATTTTCTTACCTTAATGTGCCAGCATAATCTGCTAACATAATCTGAAAACAAAATAAGGATGATGTTTGTTAGCTGCTTGCTGCACTTTCCTGCTCACGTGTGAAAATAGGGCATTGGCTGGATTGGAGAATTTGATAATGAATAAAAAGGCCATGTGGCCATTTGCCACAGAAACACTACCTGGAGTTTGATCTCAACTGGGTAATAGTATAGTAGTAGTATATCTATTATATCTATCGTATATCTATACTTTCTGAAGTATATCTCTTTAGCATCTGAGGAGTGCTCATCACTGTGGGAAATTAATTGGGCAATCTCTGTCACATCCCCATTAGGCTGCAACTTCTGGCCTTTTACATTAATATATATATTCTCCAAACTGGCATCATATGTGCCAGTATGAAGTATTGTAGTATGGAGTATCCAGCAATCAGTAACTGAGGAACCTCCTGAACTAGAGGCTGAATTCTAATCATTATGCTTAAGAGCCAGCACTAGAATTGTCTGCTGAGATTTTTTAAAAATCTCATTACTGCTCTAACTCCCTAACTTCTGAGGATAATGAATACCATGACTTAACTCTGTTATGTTCCTTTTATTTGCTTTAAACTTCCTGCTTGGTAACCTTCAGGTTTACCAACACTGAAGAGCTGTGTATATTTAGACTACCCCTCATATGAAAAGCAAAGCTGTTCTATACTTCTGGTCATCTCTGTTGCCAGATCCTCTACCTTTTTCACTTCCACTACTTTGTTTTTCCTGGGATGAACAGAACTGCATGTTCTTTTTGATGTGTGGAAACGTGAGAGTTTTTATGGCAATGATATTTTCTAATTTATAAACCTTCATTTAACAGTCCTTAGTTTCCTTTCCTCTAGCATCCCAGAGAAGCAACTAGCACCCTTTTAGGCACAACTAAGTATTGTGCTGACATTTTCTTTTTCACTTAGACATCCCATTCCTGAGTATGTGTAGTCAGATCTATTTTTTTTCCAGGAGATTAAGTTCTATTTATTGATGTTGAATTTCACTTTACATTTTACCGCGCAGTCATTCAGTGGTACATGATTTCCCCTTGTAGTTCCTTGCACACACGTTTAGATTAAACTATCCAGAGAACCTCAGTATTATCAGTAAGCTTCCTCACATTTCTGTTCAAGTCCTTTTGGATATATTTAACAACATGGTCACTAGCACTCAGTACTTGGATCCTACTCATAATTTCCTTCCATTGTGAAACTCTTCCATTTATCACTGGGGCATATTTTTAGAAAATGCAAGAAAACAACAAATCAAACCCATTATATGTAATCTGTTTGAGCTACTCCCTTTTTACTTAAAAGAAGGAATCTAGACCCAACCGTAGAGAATACTAAACTCACCTATATACTGACAAAAACAACTTTGAAGATTTTCTTTATGCTTATTATCTGAAATGAAAAAAAAAATCAAGACAGGAGCAGAGGTATGAAGGAGGTGCTTGGAGCAATATCACTAATGAGTGATATTGTAGCAATGCCATTACAACACGTCACGTGTATTTATGGACTTGCAGTTGTCTTTTCATGTTAGAGAGAGGAGGCCCACTACACAGAATTTATTCCTCACTTCCTGAGTCAGATGCAAATGAAATATATGCAGTTCATTCTGGATAGCCTTCTAAAAAGTTCTTTGATGTTGTTTATGTATAAAAACTGTAATATTATGACCATAATATATTTATGACAATGCTGATACTTAAGGTATTTTTATCTTTTTAGTGAGTTTTAAAAAGTTTTAAGTGGGAAATATGCAAAAGGAACAGAAGCTGACTTGATGAGATCCTTCACAACACTTCAAGATTTGAAACAGTGATCTTTGAAATCACCCTCTCAAGTAAATTGGAGAATATAGCTCAGAATAGACTAGCTGCCAATATTTGGCTATATTCAGGTAAAGGGTAAAAAGAAAACAAACTGGATTGTATTTTTCAAAAACTATGTATCATTCTGAATGTAGTGATCCTATTATTATGCAAACAATAAAGAGAAAAACTTCCATAATAATAATAATCTTTTTGAATTTCCATCATGGAGTATAAGGTAACCTAGCTCAGCAGCTTTTTACGAGAGAATGGAGATAAAGTAATGTCAGTTTGAGAAAATCAAGTGTTGTATTTTTAGAAAGAAACTTCTGAAGAAGATGAACAGAGATGATGCAAATTACTTTTGCCTGTCGACTTGAAACTCACGTTGCATGCATCTGACTGATATGATGTATTTTGCTACTTCTCTTGATAGCTTTAGAACTGCTCTCCAAAGAGAGAACTATTAAAGAAGGTGCCCTTTAGCGTGTCCTAATCTTTAAAGATGCTGAGATCTCATAACTCTCTGTGAATTAGCACAGACTTACAGAGGCTGTTGCCTCAGTAATCTTTAAACACAGTTAGTGCACCAGAATCCTCACTTACTGTATGTATTGAAATTTTTTATCCGTGCCCTCATTGCAGGTGAATTAATATAGCATTTCATGAAAAGGTCTAGAGAAGCCTAGAGAGATTTTTTTTTGTTGTTGTTCTAAAAGTACTGCAAAGTAAAATCAGGTAATGAAATCAGCTGTTCTTAACCATGACAAGTGTTCAACTCTGTTGAATTCATTTATCGGGAAAACTAAGTGTATAGAATGCTCTTCTTCAAATGTTTCTTTTTCTTTCACAGTTAGAAGTATCTCAAAGCTATATTTAATTCAGAATACACAAGACAAGCACAAAAAAGTACTTTTCTTTTTTTCTTTTTTTTTTTTTTTGTAAACAGACTTAATGCTGAGCTTATTTTCCCATTCTTTACTGCTAAAAGGGTTGGTCTTCTACTGGAAAAGTTATAAAAGCATCTGCATGATTTGGGAGCTAGGCTCCTTTTAAAACATGGATGTAGCCATGAAAGAAACTGATTGTCTACTAGAATCAAACATGAGATGTAGAGTTCTTTGGAAATTGGGAGATAAGTATTACATAATTGGTCAACTTCTGAAAATTCCAATTTTGATCTTAATAAAAAAAATTTTTTCTCTTCAGCTCATGATAATCTCCATATAGAATATGAAAATCGTCCATTAGCAGTATCATATAAAATCAAATGGTATGCTTGTGTGGTATACTTGTGGTATTAAATGGTATACTTGTGTGTTTGACACAGAGACTGTAACTGAATATGTTATGTGTCAAACAGATGATCTTGATTAGGAAAGCGTTTGCAACTAATTGTGTACAGAAATCAAATAACCCTGTTTGTCTTTAAAGCTAGAGACCATGCCATCAATCTGTTTGGGAATGCTCCTCCCGAGCTCTTTGTTTCTTAACATGTTTGTCTAAAACATTTAGAATGCTAATTAATGCCAGTGGTGGTGAAGTAGTTTGATCTGTAGAGGTTTGATAACGTGTTATTTCACTTGACAGCTCTGTATTACTATGGTAACTTTTACATGCACATGTTTTAGGGAAGCGTTTGTTCATCATGGGCAATGCTGCTCTTACGTGCTCTAGAAAGCAGTCAACATAGAATGACTGTAGTGGAAAAACAATAGCAGCAGAATGGGATTTTTAGCTCTTTTTTTGCTCAGGATTGCCAGTTTTAGAAAGCAGCCCTTCATTTCTCCTTTAAACTTCATTTCTACTAAGAGGAATCTTTGAAATGCTACATATCAAATAAAATACGGAAATCAGTAGTTTGGGAGAAAGGTAGGGAAAAGATAAATAAAGATTTTTAATAGACATTAGATTGGTTTGTCCACAGAAGCAGGACACCTTCACATCCCATAGGAAGAAGGGAAAACCTTTCAAGATTCATTTCTCACATTGCGGCACTGCAAATGCTCATGCCTGTGCTTTTGTAGCCATAGTAGTAGCCAGTTAGGCTCGAAATTAAGCCTAAACATTATTTCCACAGGTGGTATATTGTTATTTCAGTCAAAGATGAAACATATGGAAGTGAGCTTTCCCCAATGGTTCAGCAAAAAAGGGTAATATTGTTGCTTTGTGTTGGAAATGGGAAAGAGGAAAAAAAAAGATTTTAAAGAAAATGTCATTGATGTCTATGCTAACACATAGCTTTGCTGCATCTGATTTATATTTAATATATAAATACACATAAATAATGCTAATATATTTAATTAAATTCTTGCTTATATGTGGAATTGTTGTGAAGGAGAATCACGAAACATTTGTTGTTTACATGTGGGTTTTATTGTCATGAAAAAATCTAAAATAATTTCTCAGATGATGAGTAACAATTTCTGAAAGATCGTAGAAACAAATGTAACTTTTAGTGGCTATGAGAATATTGGTAAAAGACCTAGTCATTCAGACTGAAATTTTAAGAAAATATAATTTATAATAAAACCTAGCAGGGCAAAAATTGAAGTGTCATTGTTTAAAAACTCTTTCTCAAGCTTAGCTCTGAGAGAAAAGAAAACCCAAACAAGCACCTAATAAAACTGGGTCTACCTTCTAACTTGAAGCACACCATCCCAGTTTTTGAAGGTAAAGAAAACACGAGTGAACTTGATAACAGAATAAGTATATGCTTATTAAAATGATGAAAACAGAAATCAAAATGATTTTGGCAAATGGAAAAATCAGTATGACTTTCAAAAGGAGCAAGTGTAAAATAGGTAGGAGTTGCCACTAATAAATAATGGAGATTGGCTGAGGAAACAGAATTCATTCAGAAAGGAAACTGGGGGAATCCTGGATTATGAAATAGAGCCCAGAATAAAAAAGATAATATCATTACAGAACAGGTAAACATCAATCAAAGGTAAATAAATAGGTGAAGTTATAGGTAATAAATACGGGTAGATGAGCAGTCAGTGACTTAGTCCCTAACACTTTATTGCCAACAGTTGATACTGTGCAGCGCTATGCTGTTGGCCACATGACTTGGAAATCTACTTGGAAACTTGGAGAGGGCACAGGCCAGAAATTCATGAATAGCTTAAAAGAGCTTCATTAAATTTGTTAGTGCAAGTATTCACATTTTCTTTGCTCAGGTCACATTTTGTAATTTTGCAGCTCTTTAGCTGAGGCTTCAGTTACCTCAGCTGAAATATTCTTTCCTTTGATAGATCTCACATGCAGTTTGTGCCCAAACTTGGGTGTTGCCCTTAAGAAAGATGTGAATAACTGGAGAGAGTCTAGAGAAGATACTGCAGAAGGTAAGTATGCCCTGTAAGGAGAGATTAGAGGAATGGGTATTCTTTGGCTTAAGAAGAATCTAACATGGAGCATGGTAATCTTCAACTGATTAAAAGGCTGCCATAAACTCAGGTAATAAGCTACCTTTGCAGAGTGGAAAGCACAGGAAGTAATGAGTTTAAATTATAGCAACAGAGACTTTACTAGGTATTGGGGAATGTGTTCTAATGGAAAGTAGTTGAAGAGCTGCCTACAGAGATTGCAGTAGCTTAGGAGTAGCCTGGACAGACATTTGCAACAGAAATTACAATACATAAAATGATCAATTTTGTAACTCCACTATTTTGTTCCCCTTCTTATTTTATTCTAGAATATTATCTCTTACATCGCAAAGCTTTAGAAGATTTAAATTAATGGATGTGTATTCACCAGACTCCACGGGGAAGTTATTTTCCCATGCTCACCGTGTGGTGACACATCCTTTAAATAATAGAGACAGTTGCTTTCTGGGCACCTTTCTTGCTGGATAGTTGAAGGCATGATACTGTAACACTGATTGAAATTTAAACAAAATCTGTGGCTTACAGTTAATGCCTCATTCTAAACAGAGAGAAGCACGCCAGCCCTTTGGATGAAACAAATGAGTCAAGAGTGGCACCTGGTGTTCAGAATTTCTTACAATTTTTAATCAGGGAGTCCTCTCTATTTGTGTCAGCCAAGTAAGCTATAGTCTCATGCAGAAAAAAAAAAAAAAAGACATATTTCTTTGTGTTAGTGACATTTAGTTTCACAGTTCTAGTGTCCCCTGACCTGGAGTTTTATATGATAGCAAAAAGTCAGGGTCTACTCAATGATGCTGGGATTTACCCATTGTCCTACACAGATTTTCATAGCTTGTGAGTGAATAAGGCACAGGTGGGAAAGGAGCATATCCGTCTCAGCATGTTATTTAGTGTCATCTCAGAGAGACCCAGGCTGGCTCTGGAAACCTGTAGTTGAAGCCTTCCCTTTTGTCACTTCTACCACAAGGCCGAAGCCAGATGTGAGAAGGGAACAGACGATGGAGACTTTGAGCACTGAGAGCCTGCCCTACCTGTTTTGTCACCCCTGATGGTGCTCTGGATAAAAGACCTATCTCTGTCTCAAATACAGCACTATTCCTTCTCAGGGTATAGCCAGAAGAGTGAGCCAAGTGCAAGAGATGAACACTGCGACTGCCGAGGTATGAGGCTAGTTGGAGACCTAGAGAGGGAAACAAATATTAGAAGTAAGGAAGGTAAGAGAAACAAAGATCGGAGGTCAGAGGGAGAGAGTAAATCAGAGAAAGGGGAAGTAACTGAGACTGTCTGGGCAAGGTAGTTAGAAGATAGCAGAACTGGCATGCAGCATCTCGAAAAGTGAGATAAGGACATGTGGGCAAAAAAGCAGGGATAAGGGTCAGAAGTTTGAGCAGGGAAGATAAATACTAAATGGGAAGAGAACAGGACAAGGGCAAGGAGCAAAAAAGTTTAGAAACACCACTGGGAGGGATCTAACAGAAGGAACCAAGCAGAGGAAACTAAGCCTAAGGAATAACAAGCAGGGGAATGTTTGTTTCTGAGTCCCTGGCTGTGCTTGTTGCAATACATTTCCATCTCAAACAAGTATGAGTTTGTTCTGACTGGACCGGTTCTCCAGTCTTCTATAATGCAGCCCCACGCAGAAGTACTAGCTTAGATCCCAGCAGAAGAGCAACCACTTTAATGTGGTGATGTTCCTGGGCTGCTAAGTGCAGCCCAGGATGCAGTTAGTCCTGGGAATAGATTAGCTCCAGTGGTAGAAGTCTGTGCAATGGACCAAGAGCTTCCAAAAGTGCTCACAGATTAGCAATAGGATGCAAATCATCTCACAAGAGCTTAATTAGTTTGTTAGTATATAGGAAGCAGCTGGATATTGCTGTGAGATGTGTCATAAGAAAGCCCATAGTAATTCCCTTCAAAACAGGGGAAAAAAAAACAGCTTGCAAAAAAACCCAGACTCAGAACTTTGGGCAGTGAGGAATAAAAAAGGCAAAACTACCCATTTTGTTCATTGACTCAAGCATGGGCTCCAAGGAAAGAAGGGGATGGGCAGATACAGTCAAAGACTCGCTCAGACTGTATATGTGTCTAGTCACCAGTGGCAGCGAACTGCAGCAAACTGCCACGAGAAAAAAAATGTCTAAATTTTCAGCCTATGCCACAGCCCAGGAAAGCTGAACTGGGTATTTGCTGGTGCTGCTGGGGTGTATGGCAGCACCTAGCCCGCTCACAGCTGGCTGCTCTAGCTGTGGCAGCAATCACCACGCTTGCCGGGCTCCTTGGCAGGAGGAGAGCAGCAAGTCTGGTTCCCCATGCACCGCCTGGCCCTTCCCTGCCTCCCGCTTCTCATGGTAGGCAGAGCAAAAATCTCTCCAGTCTCTTGCCCCATCTCCTCAATTTCGCCCACACCGTATAGAGAAACTTGGCTTTGATAATATCTCTTCCTAACATTTGCTGCAATTTACAAGCTGTGAAAGCCCAGTCATAGGAAAGGATCAGAGCACGATCTTGCCTGCAGTGTTTTGAGGCTGAGGAGAACAAACTCCTTCCCCCTCAGTCCACCCCACCTGCAAAAGCACAAATACAACCGCACACAACTGCTTGCGTGACTCAGCTCTGTACGTGCAGCTGCTGCTTGGGCAGTGGTCACCCCCAGTTAATCAGGAGATAATGCATGTGCTAGCTTGTTACACTTCCAATGAGTGTCATGAAGAGCCAAAGTGTATGGAGATGTGAAGAGGAGGGAGATTATTGAAGAGAAAAACAGATGTAGCAATAGAAACTCTCAGAGTGAACGGATAAAACTGAAATTAGAGAAGTTAAACTTAGAAGAGAGCAAGGGAATCACCCCCTTATTGTCCACTCTTAAGGAAGGAAAGCAAAGCTATCGATTATGAAGTAAAAAATAATCTTGTTAATAGACACATTGAACAGTTTCCTCTGACTCTGTTAAATCATAATTCAGTTTTGTAAGCCATAAATAACGGCTCTGAATTTTCTTATTCGGTAGAGCTTGAACAATAGTATCTCTGAAACTTGGATGCAGTGTACAGTGGGACCTGGATCCTGTTCTGTGGATTATGCCTTATACATTTTATGGTAAACAAAGTAAGATGTAGTAAGGACTGTGTGGTTTCAAGATACAATTCTATGTCACAAAATAGGTAAGAAACAACTGCTATTCCCTCAGCCCTGTTGTGCATTTATGGATTGATCAAATAATTAAAAAATAAATTTGGATTGGTTAAGTGAGTATAAACTTATTCTGTAAAATTAATTTTTTAATCTGTAATAATGTATTCTATGAAAGCGTGGAAATAAACCAGGCAGATCCTACCAGATCTGCTCCAGATAGCTAGATCTACTCTTGCACTTACCGGGGAATGATAAGCATTTTCAATTTAGATTGAAAAAGAGAATATAGGTTTTGGTGTGTTGCATGGTGTTCCTTATGAAATAGCTAAATGGACTTTCTTTTATAGCCTCCAAAGTTTGCTATGAGAGTCATATTCTTGCTAATCTATTGAGGTAAAAGTACATCATTGCTTACTGCCTTTATTAATTTTATTAATGTAACTGCCGCTTCCCAGTTTAACTGCATAGGTCCCCGCAGCTAATGAGCAAATGTGGTATAAGTTACAAAGACCATGTATTTCATTCTACAGTGTCAAGTGTTTTAGCTATACTTTTTCAACATGTTATATCTGTAGATGTCTAAAGAATTCCATGATGATTCCTAGAGCCAAGTTAGTTCAAAGAGGAATCATCACAGCAAAAATAGGCCTCTGGCATTTATAAAATTATTAGCATAATAAATTTCTTGGAATGCAAGACTTGGAATGCACATGAAATATTGGAATGATTTACGTACCTTGGTCACCGTCTGTCTTAGTGTAACAATTGTTTGTGCAGTTTTTTGAATAGGTCATAGAATATAAATTGTGAATGTTGATTTTTGTGGCAGAGTGTGAGCCACAGTGGAGTGTCAGATATACAAGGGAAACACTGAGAACTCACGGTCATTTCAAACATTTGCCTTTGAAATCCTTCATAAGGTAGAGAAATAAAAACCTTTCAAATATCAAGCAAGAGAGATTCTTGCTCCCTTATTGACTGAAATCTTGCACCATGTTTGATTTTCCTACAAACCCCAGAGAGTGGTATGTATCTGTTGGAACTTCATCCTTGTTTTCTGTTCCTCTCCTAACAACCTGTCTTTCATCCTGTGTTACCAGTCAAGACTGCTCTGGACAAAGTAATAAATGGCCTCAGGCTAACTGGAAAATGTAAAGACCTTTCTCATGTCTTCATTCTCCTTCAGATACATGCAACTGTGCTCCTTTTTGCGCCTTGGCTTGTTTGGACTCTCTAAATATTGGCATTATTTTATTCATGTTCTCTTCTTACTCTGTCAGGAACAGACAAAGTATGTTTGTGGTATTTTTCTCTCAAGCAGTTCCCTATGAAGTCTTTTTCAGGCCTTGTTTATCTACTGATTTTGCACATATATTTGATTATTTTATGTGACTGGCAATTTTTATCACGATTATAAATATTCATTTGTTCTGAGGTAGCACAAACCAAAAAAAAAGTTATTCCCCTCAAGAATTTATACTAGCAATTTACTACACAATTTATCACTAGCTCCTGGAAAACAAAGAATTACGTATTTTAATCATCCCCCATTGTATCAATGTTTTTTCCTGTGAAAGTAGCTTCTCATACTTGTTGACTGACAAAAACAAAAAACAAAAACAAAAAAAAAAACAAAAAACACACACACACACACACACACACATACCTAATGAACATCCAGAATGGTCCTCAGAATTGTCCTGGTTTCTATTCTGCTTCCAAGTTTCTATTTTGTTTTCTGTTAATTCCAATCTATTACTGGTCCATGTTTCCATTACACTAAAACTATTACAAATGAAAACTGTAAAGTTTCTGTAATTGGTCAAATTCAGAATCTGTGGAAAGATTTGAAACCCTGTAGAAACTGGCATAAAGATCCTCTCCATCTTTCACCTTCTTTTTATATAAGCTGAAATGAGGATATTCTTGGTAAATGAGAGAGAGGGGTAGCTCTCCTGCTCTGCTTTTGCCAGGACAATGTTGGGCCTTTTAAGAAATGTAGAAAGGTAGCATGAAGGTACTTTTGATCACACCTTTCATGCATTTTCTCTAAAACTTCAAAACTAATAGGCATGTGTGTCTGTAAGTCCTGAAAGAGAGAGAGAAATATACGATAAAAGTGTCCAGCCATTCTTCACCATTTCACCACAGGTAAAAGCTTAAAATGCTTTAATGTTTTGCATTCAGGATTTTTGGCTTGATTTTTTTAGAGTACCAATTCTTGGGCATGTCAAGATAAGTACAGGGATAAGATGTGTATACCTATGTGTTTTGTGCAGGGGCCTGCTTCTATATCCTTAGAGTTCTAGTTTTCTTGCCCTATTGATGAATTATTTTAGTTTATGGGAACATTACTGAGGTATACTATGTAACGGTCATACTTTCTTTTATATAGAAATTCCTGCACTCTTCAGTACTATAGACAGAATTGCTCATTAGCTGGGTAACTTCAGTACTTCTCTTTTTCAAGATTCCCTTGAGGCAGCATCATCATTATTTAAGATTTCATTCAGTAAAATATCATGGTCTTCCAGGCACATAACAGCATCTCTTTATTTATGACTAACGAGTTTTTAAAGGAAATCCTGAGAATAAAGCAGTAATATTTATAGATTTGAATGGTTTTGAATGCCATCTAGTGGTATGATATACAGCTCCAACAGTAGTAAGTAAGAAGAAAGCCTCTCAGCTGCTTGTGCCTGCAGGCCTTGACCACAAGGGGAGAATACCTGGGATGGGCAGAAATAATGTGCAATCTATTCTTAGCATTGATGGAAGATGTCTGACTGGTCCTGGGACAACTAGGAATTAAATTTGAACTGACTGTTCTTTATTCATTTCCTACATGTATTCAAGAGACTAAACCTTCTTCTTGAACTTTGCAGTGCACATAGAAACTTCTCCATCTCTTTTAACTAATTTGCAAAATGTTATCGTTCATAAAAATAAATCACCAACTACATTTCTGTTTGTTTAAAACAGGTGAGACTGTGGTTTGATTTGCACATCTGCAAAAGACAGTTTGCTGTCATGTAATTTCTTTGCACTTGATTCCTTTCCTTTATCTAGGTTTGAGTAGCAGGACAAACCATAAAATAACATGTGTTGGACTGCTAACTTTTGTTGCCTTGGTCCTTCTCTCACACGCGTAAGTGAAACTCAGTCTGCAAAAAGTGAATGCATCCTTAACACATCCTCATCTGCTTCAATCTGTGTGACTTGTCTTGCTTGTTATGATCTACTGCTTGACTGCTCATCATCGATGGCTGCTGCACTCCTTCAGTACAGGCTTCACACCACCATGAGCTTTCTTGCCAGCAAGCAGGACAAGGAGTTTCTGAAGATTTCTGGATTCTGTTGTAGCTGTATCCTATACCTTTCTTCCTGTCTTCATCAGCCTTTAGTTCTAAATTCTTGTTCCTACTCTTACTTCTTTTTGCCCGCCTTGTTCCCATTCTTGTTTCTCTGTTCGACCGATCACATTCATGCTTCCAAAATGCTACCTTGGTTCCTGGCCTGATGCAGTTTGGACAGTTTCTGTAGTCAGTCTGTTCTGAATATGTCCTCCACTTCTCTACCTCTACTTGCTTATCCACTGATGCAGTGAGGCAAGCAGAAGGCTTTTTTCTACTACAGAGATGGTGCAGAGGGTGACCCTGTTTCCCTGGCAGCTCTCAGAAAAGTGTGACAGTGTGCTTTGTGCCAGCAGCACATAAAACACTTCTCAACCATTATGTATGAGCATACTCTAATGAAATTATGACTGTAATGAAATTATGGCATCATTGTGGTATACAGTCACTTTGCACAGGTAACATTTTTTTCCATGTTTTTTTTCTCTGGATGTTTGTACATTAAGATTGAATTATTTTCCCCTTCTCCATATAACCATGGAGTAGGATTGCCTTCTCCACTAGCATCTGGACTACGTGCTTCTGTAAAGTCTATTCTGAAGTCTTCAAATGGGTTGTGAATTCTATATTGTATTTTAAAAGAGAATTAAAAAGAAAACTAGTATCACAACTTTCAAAGGGAAAAGTGGATTTTGCTTCGAGCTTTTTAGCCAACTTTAGTTTTGATTGATCAAATATAAAGGATGAGTTTACAGTCCATGGAGATTCAATCTGGAGCAAAATTTTGTCTTAATGAGAAAAGTCATTCAACCACAGATTGAAAAATTGATTCTGTGCATTGCTTTGGTAGTACTTCTTATCTCCTGAAATTAAACATCCTTTCCTCTCTATGATCTGCCTACCAAAATGCTACTAGACCAAAATCAGAGATTGTAGTAAAAGTGGAAAGTCTTGCAAATTCCATATATACCACATAAATCTATCCCTATCATGCAAATCAACTGGATAATTCAGACTTATTTTAGGAATTTCAAAGTTGTACATTTTTACCAGTATTTTTATCTTTTTTTTTTCTTCATTATTTAAACTGAACTCCACAGACTTGTGGCTGTACTAGTGAAATACAATGAGTAGAACACTGTGAAATTCAACAGCTTGGTTTAATGACTGAATTTTATTAAGAGTTCATAATAAAGCAGAATAAATTAGAGGGAATTCAAGCTAGGAAAAAACCACATTTTCAGTGACCTGATGTGGTGCTAACAATGACAAGAAAAAAATCACATTTAAAATTAGATTTTTATCTAGGTAATGTCTCTTTTTTGGGGGTGAGGGAAATATGAGGGTGGGGAGAGTGATGGGGAGAGTGATGGAAATGTTGGCTCCTTGTCAGTTGCTTTTGGCAATAAACTCAGCAATGACAGATCATCATTATTTCATCCTGCTATTTGGCTGCAACCACCAATTTTAATCAAGTTCAAAATAATGCCTCTCTGTCTACCACAAAACAAATAGTGCCAGTAGTTGGAGCCATCACTTGTCTTGCTAGTTTTGCTTGCAAGGATTGTAAGCAAGCGCAGAATAAAATTAATTGAGCAGGCTGTTCATGGAAAGCTTAATGAATTCAGTCTCCTCATAATTTAAGAGGTGACCCTTATCTCCCCAGCTGTCTGATAAGGCTAGCCATTAAATACCAACTTGTGTATTTTTTAGTGACATATCCCAGCTTTCACGGAAAAAGAGAATAATAAATAATTCCTTGTTATTTTCTTATCTAATAGCAGAGAGCATGGAGGAATTCTCTTTGTTCTTATAGCAGTATTGTTCAGTTGAAAGAACTGGGTACAATACGTCGAGCTTCAGAGGGCTTCATTACAGTGCAATAAAAGTCATTAGGAAGCTGTCTTCATGAAAACTGCTTCTAGAGTTATTACATACTGTCTCCAGGTTTTTGCCATTCAGTCATTGTCTATGGCATCTCTGACTTAGGAATTCTCTTTGTGGTTCTTCCAGGACAATATGTTTAAAACGTTTTAACAATAAATTTTATTCTCACGAATCTTGCGTGTTTTTTCTTATATGAGATTTTTGGTGGTATAACTTGATTATCCAACAGTGTTTTATATTATTTTTGTTCATTTTGTGCACCCAAATTCAGGGATTTCAAGAAACAAAACAAAAAGAAGGGGGATGAGTAGGTGGACACCACAGCATTATCATACACAGCCATGTGACTCTGGCTGCCATGGTGGACGTACAGCTTCACTACTGCACGGTGAAAAATGTCCTGTTCATTTGCGAAGAAGAGGATCAGTATAATGAAGACGGTGTTATTTATTTGAGGAAATGTACACTCCTGATAATTCAATAGGAAGAAGTTGTTTTAAGGTTGTCTTTAAATTATCAGTTTGCAAGTGGTTGGATAGAAGCAAAAAGTCCACATTTGGGCTGGCTGTTTTCCTGCTGTTAGGGAGCACGCCAGGCTTTGCTGTGGTCTTGATGCTTCTCACAGCATCAAATTCTAGCCAGTCAGGGCATAAAACAAAATATATAAGTTATACAAGCTAAAACTCAATCTTGTGTTCTGCTGACTGCTTTCATTCCTAATAGCTCACTGGAGGACAGGCACTTGTCTGTGACACAGATGGGCTCCCCTTGAGTTTGCTGAAGCAAGACTGGCTTTCTGCTTGAGAGACTTGCTCCTACAGTCTTCAGAGGCATCTTTGTTTGTATAACTATCCTCTTCTCAGGTTACTATTACCTATAAGAAACACAAATATTCACATGCAACTTCTTTGCAGTGAGATGAACAAATCTCAATCCATTTGCACAAAATTTTTATTTACTAAACTTACTATGAAAAAGTGTCTAGAGATAATGGAAAGATTTGAAATGTACACAAAAAAGCAGGAACATCTTGTTCTGTTTGTGTAAGATGGCAAGTAAGTTTTTCCATCTCTCTTTCTCTCTTTTTTCTTTAATTACACAGAAACCAGATTTGTTGACACACAATCTCACCATGTGAGTTCTGTGTTCATAGAATCAAAATTGAAGACTAAATTCCAGATATATAAGCCTGTCTTTATTTTAATTTTTTTTTTTTGAGAATCTAAGAATTAAGAATAAGACTAGGAATTTGAATATTGTCATAGGACACATAGAAGAACCAGACTAAAACTAAAAATAAATGAACAGCAATATTTAAGAACAGAGTTCAGCACACTGAGTTTTAATAGTTTCTGTTTGGGTTTTGAAGTGTGCCTTTTTAGAAACATGGTTTAACGTATCTATCCTTTCAATTCTTTGAGCATATTGTCATAACATTTTTAGTCTTCTCAGAAGTCAAGAGCTATCATGTTCACTAACATTTTTAACCAAAGGTATTTTTGATGAGGGAGATGAGAAACAGCACATCAACAGACAGCAATGGATTTGTTTGGGATCTGAGAGGCAATCCCGACTCTTCCACTATCTCAATACAAATCCTTGCTGAAAGTGCTTTTCCTTCCTATGCTCCAGTTCTCCTGGTTATAGAGTAAGCCTTTGCCTATAGAGCAAGCCTTTGCCTATCTTTGTGAGGATCAGTCACTTATTTTTATGTTTGCACAGTGCTTTGAAATAGCAAAGCTTAGGTTTTATTACACCCCCTACTGATATTCTGTGAATAATGTGATTGTCATTGTGATCATTATGAGCAGATGTTAAGAGTTTCCTATCACAGAGAGTGAGAATTTGATCTCCTTTTAGTTAATGATATAACAGGAAATAATAAGTATTTAAGAAAAAAGGAACTTGAAGGCAGATTAGCAGAGCACATGCTGGCTCTGGAAGCAGCAGTGGCAGATGCTGGATGTCAGAAGAAAATGGTCCTGTGGGAAACTCATTCTGTGAAGAGGACAATTGTTTTTAAGGGCTATGGCTCAAGGACTTTGCCTCTCTTAATCTTTCATCCAACCAGTCACATAAGCTGCTGGAGAAGGAAAAAGGACAAAAGTCACCTTGCTACTTTTATGGTCTTTTCTGTCAGTTGATTAGTAATATGTCAGAAAGAGAAAGACTCTTTGAATGAGATGAAAAATAAAACCCAGTGGTTTCCTTTTTAGGCTGCAGATAAATAGCTCCAGGGAACTGCTGAGAGAGAAGATGCTTTGTTTGGAAATTTTGTTTTCATCAATTTTTTTGGGTGTCAAGAAGTCTTCCCTCTGCTCCAGGCAGCAAAGTTAGCAGAGCACACTCTTTACAGAATCCCTCTTCCCAGGAGGGATAAACACAGGAAAAGAAACTGTCATTGATCCTAATCTGCTGCTGTGTTCCTGAAACTGTCATATTGTGCCCTCTGTAAACTGATTAACTGCTCTATTAATTGTAGAAAGGTATTGAGCACCCACTGCTCTCTGGCAGACTAAGTAATGAAATCCCAGGAAGAGCAATAAGAGCTCACACAAGATCAGCTGCAGACATTAGGAACAACCTTAGATGCTACCAACCAAAACTGCTATTCTGCAGACAAAGAACCATCTGCTTCCCTGGCCATAAATTTTAAGCCTGAATTTATTAGGTTTGAACTTGATGCCTGCCTACAGCCTTATTTAAATATCTTCACAGGGTAGACTGTGGTGTTGGGCAGACCTCAGATATGATGTCTCTGGCTAGCTCTCTTCCAGACAGGAGTGGTCCTGGCAATATATCCAGCTCCTGATAAAGAGCAAAACCAAAATGACTCTTCATTAAAGAGCATAGTCCCAAGCAAGCTGATACTGTGCAGAAAACATCCAGGGAGAAACACAGGAAAGAACTTCCTCTAGGTGTTGTTGCCAGTAAGCTGGTGAGCCTGACTAACCAGCACTCAAAACCTGAACATAGTTAATGAATTAATTATTGCTGAATAAGTATTATTTTACCTGGCTTGTCTCTGCTTATGAAGAGGATATATTCTATCATACAAGATAACCCCCAAAATACTGTGCAGATATTGGAAAATTGAATAATTTCAGAGCACTTCAACTGTTCAGTTGTTTGAACTGTCTCCAGAAATTGAAAGCTTTCATAGAAGGCAAAGCAGAAACTGTTAATAAGACCTCACGATTACAGCCAATTTATTAACCTTATATGAGATGTCTCTAGAAGTTATCAGGAATATCTGAGTCGAAAAGGCTTATGAAGGGAATGGCATGTGATCTGAAAACTCCAGTATGTTCAAAAACCTACGCATTCTAACACGGTGCCTGCTTTGGTAACTGTCTTGCATGTTTTTATAAACAAATAAACAAAGTTTAATTGTGAAACTCAACATTATAGTCTGTGAAAACACATGCCTATGCATATACAAGGAATGATGTAGAACTTGGTTATAAGCATTTGCTGAGGTTAGCAAGCTTAAGAGTATAAATAAGCAGCCATTCAAAATGGTATTTCAAGTATGCTATTCTGGCAAAGTAGTAAGATGCCAGGAATCTAGCTCCTATCAAAACAGTGTAAACATGAGATAAAATACATGCATGAGCAAATCATCATGGTTCACTGAGATGTGCTAGCAGCAATGGAAACTTTAAGAGTGAACTTGGTATTATAAATATTAAAGTAAGTAGTGAAGAATAAACTTTTCTATAAAAGTATTAATAGGGGAGGAAAGGCTTAATTTCATTAATCTTCTCTTCACAGATGCCATGCACAGAGCTTTTACAAACTTGGAGCATTGCTGTATCAGTTCTTGGCAATCTATGCTATTCTGTAATGTGGTAGGTTTGAAAATGTGTATACATTAGAATACTAATACATTTTATGCATTACATTAGCTGAGAAATGTAGCTAGTTTGGTGTCCTAGAAAATATGACTGCAGATGGACATTTTTATATATGATCTAAAGAGTCTGCTATACATAGGTATATGCTTTTACATCTGATATTTAGGATCATCTATCAGCATCTAGTGCTGATTTTTGAGAAACAGAAACATATTTTGCTTAATTAACAGTTGCTTCATTTTGTACTTTCTCATGCAATAACAAGGTAAGCCTTGAAAGTGCCACAGACTTCACAGAGCTACTAGTACACAGCTAGCTGTTTGCCCTAAGTGACTAGGAGATGGGTCATCTGACACCCCATCACCTCCCCGACAGATACTCCAGAAGCCCCTGTTTAGAAACCATGTCAAGCTGTGTAGCAAAGGAAATGTGAGGAGAGCAAGGTACATTCAGTCTGCAGCGAGAGCACAAGTGCTGTGGGTGCAGGTAGAGGGGAACACCCATGGTGCCAGACCACACTCCACTTGCCTTCAAGGCAAAACGTTACACTTGAGGGCAAGCCCTGCGCAAGCAGTGTTTGTGCTTCAATTCCATCACAACTGTTTATGTTTCCATGACCTTGTCCAATCCTGTCTTTCTATGCCTGCTTGACAGGCCCAACTCCTATACAAACATCTTGTGCCAAGAGTCCTTTTACTTTCTTTCTTTTTTTTTTTTTTTAGTTTAGATGTGCTTCTTTCACTTTTCCTTTTGTTTCTTTCTTCTCTGATGTACATTCCTTTTTTTCCCTAGATTTTGCTTCTTTCTGTAGCTATCATCCAAGCATCAAACAGATCTTTTTTTTTCCTCCTCCTCTTTCTTTTGCCTTTTGCTTGTATTTTAATCTCTTCTATAATGGAAGTAGAGTTTCCTTTCAGAGAGTTAGTTGAACATAATCATGGCCAAATAACTTGAACTCAAAATATGATGATGAACTGGTATTCTCTTAAAGACCATGTGGAATTTACACTAACACAATATGAAAAGTTGAAGTACCAGCAGTTTATTATAAAAATACCTTGTATTTTTTGCTTAAAGTCTTTCTTAAATAACTTTAGTGTTTCTTAGGCCTTTCTTAAATAACCTAGGATTTGGACAAGCCAAGTTTAATTTCTTTGGTTTAAGTGACTTCCTGCCCCATGCAGTTCTTACATTTTTTGTTTATTCTGAAGAATAAATCAAAGACTATATAATGACGTATACACAAATATGTCTGTTGGGTGTAAGCACACTTAGGGACATGTACCCAGAAAAGGAGCAAGCTTTCCGGATCTTCTTGATTAGCTTGATTGGATATTTCCAGAAATTATGCTTTGCCATAGTGAGTCTGGGGAATCCATAGCAGGAAACATGATTCTGTGAAACAAGACCATATTCAAAGAACTGCAATAAACAAGAAATCAGCTAGATGCTTTAGTGGTCCAGGTCAGCCTTCGACTCTGAATGAGATCCAGAGCAATCTCTTTCCGAGCTCAGCCCCACTCAGATTTGGAGACGGGCATAGCAGCTTGAAGGAATTCTTTCAATTGTCTGACTACCGAAAGGAAATTCGAAAGAAAAAGTCAAGGTGAGCAACATGTGACATGCTTCAGAGTGTATTTTTACTTATCTGTTATCTAAATCTACAACATATATGATAAACAATAAACTGGTTATTTTCTAAGTTAGTTGCAGAGGGCTGCTGAAATCCTATTGTTTATGAAATCACAATAGATACATATAGATGCTGGAGAAATGTCTTCTATCTTCTGCTTACCTACAATTCCCATCACTACAGCTCTCGATTGATGATGTTCTCTACACTATTATTACTTACTACATTTTCTATATCCAAGATACAACTAGAGAGGGCTATTCTTCCAAGACAGACAACCCTCTGTACAAATTGCACTATAAAGATTGGGGATTTACAGATAAATCAAAACTTGACTTATCTCACAGAATCACAGAATATTAAGGTTGGAAGGGACCTCTAGAGATCATCTAGTCCAACCTTCCTGCTCAAGCAGGCACACCTACAGCATGTGGCACAGGGTGGTGTCCAGGCGGGTTTGGAAGACCTCCAGAGAAGGAGACTCCACAACCCCCCTGGGCAGCCTGTTCCACTGCTCTGTCACCCTCACAGTAAAGAAGTTCCTCCGCACCTGGAGACGGAACTTCCTGTGCTCCAGCTTGTGGCCATTACCCCTCGTCCTATCGCTGGCCACCAGTGAAAACAGCCTGTCCCCTTCCTCCCTGCATTCTCCCTTCCTGAACTTATACACATTAATCAGATCCCCTCTCAGCCTTCTCTTCTCCAGAGAAAACAGGCCCAGCTCACTCAGCCTCTCCTTGTACGGGAGATGTTCCATTCCCTTAATCATCGTGGTTGCTCTTCTCTGGACCCTCTGAGAAGCTCCACATCCCTCTTGTCCTGGGGAGCCCAGAACTGCACACAGTACTCCAAGTGCGGCCTCACCAGAGCTGAGTACTGCACTTTGATCTCACTGCATTCTACAGCTGGTCTTATCATTTTAGTATAGACCTCAACAATCTTGGAAATCAAGTTATCTTTTCGCAACTATAGCTCTAATCAAGAAACTATATTAAGGTTAACACTGAAGAGATTAAATCTAAATGCAGCTGTAATATTTGGACCTCAAAAGAGAAATAGATACATAAGTATAAGTAAGTAAATAAATAAATAAATAGCCCTGACTTCTTACAATCAAGACTCATAGAACCCGGCTTTTTAAGATAAAGATTCACAGCAATGAGTTTAATTAACTTTATAATAGTATTTTTCTGTTTTTCTATCAGCATACACACTATTTTTCCTTCATAGGTTGGAGATATTTTCTTTTAAAATATTCATCTCACTTGTCACCTGTGTTACTTTAATTAGTTCCTGAATGGTTGCCTCCCTTATGTGGTTTAGAGTCTTGGCTGGAGAAATCTTTTCAGACTATGACTGTCTAAATCATATGGCATATGTCAAAGTCATAGTTTACTGTGTCCCTGAGTGTGTTTCCAAGGGGTGTGGAGGTCTGATACAGTTGTATTTCCCTATGGGAAACAGAATTGAGCATCTCTGGCAGTGATACTCCCAAATACTTGCAGCCAGAATGCAGAGGAAAAGTGATAATTACAGGTGCACAGGGCTTCCATTGTATCTGAGTAGCATGAGACTTGCAATCAAGCAATCTGCTGTTCGAGTCTCTTGTTACTTACCAGTTAGTATGGCCGATCTATCATTGGTGTGACGGATGCTTTGATAAGGATATTCATAACAACTCTCTCTTGCAAGAATATCAAAGTATATCTAGCTCCCAGAGCATGAAGTTTTGGCATGTCATTGCTCACTGACTTACCCAAGATACACTTCTGGAACTTTTCTAGTGTGGTAAGAAAGTGCTCAGGCGTGTAAAGTCAATACTGTTCCTTTCTCTATTTTGAACGTGGATCAACTCCATCCTTTATTACCAATAAAGGTTATCATTTATTCTTTGGGTAACAGTCACTGAATAAGATATGTCTTTCTTATAAAAAGCTCATCTCCTGAATGTCCATCAGTCTTTATACTGTAAGGTATCAGTCTTTATACTGTAAGGTATCAGTCTTTATATTGTAAGGTGCCAGTTCATGTTGTGTAAAGAATTCAAGGCCTGGAGATAATCTATTTCTTTTTCTTGGTAATTTAGATGGCTATGCCTTGCCACTCAATTATATTAATTATTAAAACACATTTAAACTCTGCCAAGTAAGCTGAGAGTAAACAGAATAAAGCAGGAGGATCTGGTTCTTTGTTATATTTGGGTAATTTGACAAAATCTTAACAGAAGTTTTGTAAAACCACATAATACACAAAATTAGGTTGAACAAACAGTGGCTTTTTTATTCTAAAAAGAGGATTTTTTCTTGTTTTTATAGAAATATATGGAATTTTCAGTTGCTAATTTCAGCTGTACAGCGCTACAATTTATCATAAACATTCTAATTGTTTTATATTATTCTTAAGGTGAGAAAGTACATTTAATATTATATTCTTTTAAAAAAATCATAGACATGACTTATTTAAAAACTGTCATACAGGTTTTTTTCTATCTTACAGGCTGAAAGTAAGATTACAAAAAAACTCAGTGATTTACTTAATTATTACATTAGCAGTGCAATCACCTAGGATCTCCTAGGGTTAAATAAAGAAGAAGTTTTTTTACACAATGTCACATCAATTTGAAATTCCCAGAGGGATTTATTGCCATAGAAGTGCAAAAATAACTTTTGCAGGAAATACAGAACTGGCTAACAAGTTTATATAGTATATACACATATATACAACATAAACAAGTTTATTTTTAGTATGCCTTGAACCTTGTGTTGTTATTTCCCAGTGGATGCATGTGTCTGATGTGTATGCATGTGTATATATGTATGTATGTACGTAGCTAATATAGTTCAAAAAAAAAAAAATAGAAGTCAGCAGTCTTGAGTTTTTTTTTTTTTTTTTTAAGTAAAACTTACACTAGTTAAATGAGTATTGTGAATTACATAGAATCAGAGAAGCTAGAGATTATCTAGTCCAACCCCCCTGCTCCAGCAGGGACACCCAGAGCACGGGGCACAGGGCGGCATCCAGGCGGTCTGGAAGACCTCCAGAGAAGGAGACTCCACAGCCTCCCTGGGCAGCCTGTGCCAGGGCTCTGGCACCCTCACAGGAAAGAAGTTCCTCCTCACATGTAGATGTAACTGTCTGTGTTGCAGCTTACACCCATTACCTACCCCTTGTCCTTTCACTGGCCACCACTCAAAAGAGCATGGCCCCTTCCTCCCTGCATTCCCCCTTCCTGAACTTATAGATGTTAATCATATTCCCTCTGAGTCTTCTCCGGGGAAAACAGGCCCAGCTCACTCAGTCTCTCCTCATACAAGAGATGTTCCACTCCCTTAATCATCTTAGCTGCTCTTCTCTGGACCCTCTCGAGAAGCTCCACATCCCGCTTGTCCTGGGGAGCCCAGAACTGCCCCCAATACTCCAGGTGAGGCCTCCTCAGAGCTGAGCAGAGGGGCAGGATCCCCTCCCTCCACCTGCTGCCAACATCCTCCTGATGCAGCCAGGATCCCATGGGCCTTCCTGGCCACGAGGGCACTGTTGCTTCATGGGTGACTTGGTGTCAACCAGGACTCCCCGGTTCTCTGTCCATGGAGCTGCTTTCCAGCAGGTCAGCCCCTAACTTGTACTAGTGCCTGGGCTTATTCATTCTGGTACAGGACCCTCATGCATGTTTGGAACACCCTTAAACTTTAGATTCTGAATGCTGAAAAGCAGTATGTGGAAATGGTTCTTGTTCCATTGTCTGCTTTGGTCGTTCTTTTGGTGTAATGGGCACAAAAACTGTAACTCTGAATGAGATGTTAAATATCTCCTGGACTACTTCTCTTAAAGGACTGTGAATGTCTGGGAGCAATAATGAGACAGTGATGTATGGGCAGTGAGTGTGTGATGGTCCAGAGCAGTGCAGTGCTGCCAAAAGAGCTTCACTTTTGTTTTAATTGTGAAGTACCTTGTGAATTGTGAAGTACCCTTCTGTACACTAACTGCTTAAAAGTATTCTTCATAGGAATCTTTTCAGAGGAAGGGAGAAAACATTCAGGGATGTATATTTAGCCCAGAGTATATGTGCCGTTGTTTTCTGTTTTCCTTTTACCTTTTTGCTTTAGAACTTAATGCTTTTCTCTGCTCTTCAAATCAGCAGGAAACTAAATCTGTGTCTTGCTTTAACTCTTCACTGGTCCCCAGGAAGCCCACAGGAGTGTGATATATGAATGCTTTACTACAGACTGGGAATAACAGTGATAGGCAAGTGATAGCGCTAACAGTAAAAACGACTCAAAAAAGGCATAATGCTTCTTGCTATATGTTCAACATCTGTCTGCAAATGTTTATGAGCAAAATTGTGTTTAGTGAGAAATTAGGTATGTAAACCCTTCCTTCAGGCAGTTAGTATATTAGTATCTTGCTGGTGTATTAGAATATGGATGTAGGTCATTGAGCACACAGAAATGCCTGTGTCCTGTTTATAGGACTTCATTGACACATACTTGATTAAAGGTAAAATATTTTGTTATTATTAAGGTGTGCTGAACCACAGTGATTGCAATGAATTGTGCTGGACATCTCACTAACTAGAGAAATTCCAAGAACTTTTATGGCACAGTCCAGTACTTACATGCCTGACTTAAACATATCCATAAGTGTGTGTCACGTGAAAACCTGTGCTAGCAAGTTGTCCTTTTCAGCCTTGCAGTGTTTGAATTGTGCTTTTCTTTTCTTTTTTTTTTTTTTTCTTTTAGAGAAAGAAAAACAAGCTCAGCTTCCTAGTGGATTTGGAAAACAGATCACTATTTTAAGTTTCTTATGAGCTGGCCTGATACTTCAAGTCCTTGGGCAAAGCTGATCTCATGAAGCATTAAATCAGAATTGTTTTCTTCCCTGAGCTTCTCAAAGCTAATATAAAGATGCCGAGCCCTCTTCCTCTACTGACCTGACAAATTCAAAGCAGGATCTCTTCCCAGGTTTATACCACAAATTGTAGGTTTTGGTACTAGTGAGGGATCAGCTGCTAGCTGTGCTTTCAAGATAGTTAGGAGACAATTTTATGTATTAATGGCTCTGCCCCATAGCACAGGCATCAGCTGAACATGGCAAGTCCATATATTACAATCCCTGTGGATCAATCAGCAAATGTGCAGTAGCTTCATAAGGATTCTCAGAAAGAGAGGACACTAAATCGTCTATTTGGGCTGCTTGTACCCAAGACTGGTCTTCATTTAGGCTGCTCAGCTGTGGGATTGTAATTTAACAATATGAGCTATTTTGAAGTTATAGTTAAAGGTTTGAAGACAAATTTTGAGTTCACTGAGCCCTCCCTCTCACTTGATTAATCAGTGATTTATACATATATAATGACTTTAACTGACTTAAGGGGTAATTTATGTCATGATGGGAATGATATATGTATCTAAATAGACTAAAGAGAAGGAAAAAAGAACCATCTGTTCATTGAAACACTGTTGTCTAAAGGAGTCAAGAAATGTGTTTGAAAAATGTTAGAGAGAAATTAAGCCAAATCTTTTTTTTTTTTCTTTTTTTTTTCAGCTTGGATGATATTCTCATTGGGCATATGTAGTCCAACAAAGTTAGGAACTTGTTTCTAAACTTCTGCATTACTTTATGTTCTGTAATTGTTCAAAAGGCTGTATTTTTATGAAGATGTATAATACTGGGTATACCGGTGTTGGCATAACAGATCTGTCCTGTGTCCTGATCTTCACAGTGTCCATGGAAAGTGCTGTTTTTGCAGGTTCAGGACCTGCACGCAGCCTATACCAAACAAGGTGGAAGTAGCATGTCTGGGGAACAGTAGGATCTCAGAGCAGAGCCTCGAACACCCAGGTGTCAATCACTCCCTAAGCCTCCTACCTACCTGTCTGGTAAGGGTTTGTCAAGTGAGAATTCTCATTTTGCCCCACTCCTATGCAATGCGAGCAAATGAGCTAGCTAAGAAAAAACGTTCATGCAAGTTCTTAAATATGCACATGCAAACCGTGCGTACTTCAAGAGCACAACTTATGCATGCCAAGATAAGCACACGCACAAGTACCTGCGAGACCGGGGCTAAACCTTCTGCCGGAGGGGGAGAACCCACTAGGGAGAGACGCGTGCAGCATTTCCAACGCGCAGGTGGACTAGTAGGAGCTCCCGCAACCACGTGCACGCCCCAGACAACCGCGACTTTGTTCCTGCTGTATCTGCGTTAGCAGGGGAGAGCGGCTGGGCCCGTGCGGGCGC
>VZSG01000731.1:153924-185188 GCA_013398315.1 Nothoprocta pentlandii
GTGCTGCTCCTGGACGAGTCCAAGCTGGCGCTCACCACGCAGCAGCAGGGCATCAAGGTACGGGCGGCGGCAGGCGGCGCGGGTCCCTGCGCGGGTCCCTGCGCGGGTCCCTGCGCGGGTCCCTGCGCGGGCGCTGCAGCTGCGGAGCCTCCTGCGGAGGCAGGTGCACGCGGAGCCGCGCGCGGGGCGACCCGGGCGCCTCTGCAGCCTCTCAGGGCAGGGAGCCAGCTCCGCTGGATTTGTCCTGGGAAACAGCCCGTCTGCCCGAGCTGCGGCTTGGAGGAGTGAAGTGCACCCTGCGGCAGCCTGCTGTGTGCCAGCCTGGACGGATAAAGCCTCTTGGAAACAACCGGGGGGAAAAGGAAAAACTGGAGAGGGAGAGTGGGACCAGAATAAATCTGACTGTAACCTGTGACGCTGCCGTCTCCCCGTCTCTTGGGGATTGACAGCATTTGCAAGATCGGGTGTCGGTAAATAGGCTTATTTATCGCAGAATGGCAAGCAAATTTCAAGGCAAGCACTGAACTCAAACACAGACACTCAAAAATTTCTGCAGAGCTTACCTTTGTAGGTGCAGATGTGGATGTGTGCGTTATTTGTGTATATGCAATTTTGTTGCTTGTAAATGTGCATTTGGGTTATTAAAAGAATCGTCTGCAAAGATAGAGCTGTCTAGTTAGGCTTTCTAAATCCACCGCTTGAAAGGTGATGGATTTATGCAGCGTGCAGTAAAAATAAATGCCTCAATGGAAAAGAAAGGATCTGAAGGTGTAACTTTTTTTGAGAGGTGTGAGGTGCAGTGTTGGGTAAGGTCTAGTTTAGGTCAGTTAGTTAGGATATGGTTTCATATCCTATCTGCATGCCCATGACCTGACTGTGGCACGTGCTGCAGGTTTGGTCCCGTCCCACCTGCCCCTCTTTGTGCTGGCTGTACTCATTGGGTGCCTATAAATGACTTGGAAAGGTCAGGCTGGTTATGGGTTTGATGGAAAAATAAAACCACGTTAGTATTTTGGGGTAGGTGCAGGGATTGCACAGCAGGGGACATTGAGGAGAGGGGACCCTCCCTTTCTGCAGCTGTCTTTTTTTGGGATTAAAACCGTATAACGTGGGACCACACCCCAGTGCCGTCGCTCCGGGAGCCTCGGGAAGCTCGCGGGAAGGCGCTGCGCAGCCCTCCCCGGCCACTCGTTTCCACCTTTGTGTCTCTCGCCCGCCTTTGTGCCCACACGAGTGTTTGTACAGCTGCGTGCGAAGAGCGCTGGGACCAGGCTGAAGAGCAGCCACCGGGTTTCCTGCGCCTGGGTTAGTCTTCAGCTGGGTCAGTGCCCTGGTCCGCAGCGCGGCTGGACGAGGGCAGAGCTGGCGCCTTCAGCAGAGCCCCGGCTGCGCCGTTTTATACTGCAGACTTTTTAAAAAATACAATTTTCTGTCTTTCGCCGTTTTAAGATCGAAAAAAAGGGATCCTTTTCTCAATATTTTAATGCATTTTTTAGCAGACACACATTTGAAAATGAACGGCTTCAGCTTGTTTGTTTTTATAGTACTCAGATTTATCTGTACAGGATACAGATCATATTCTTTTTAATGCGTTTTATTCTAAATCAAAGATGTTCTTACAGCTTTACATCCTGGATCTGGTCAGTTTTTTGTCTTTGCACATTTCATTGGAGAATCATCATGTGAGAAACTTATGTTTTTGATAATCTTTTACAATTTCTGACCTATTATAAGAGCAGGGATTTCAAGTGGTTGTAAAGACAATTTTGTTCCCTTCTCTTCCCCCAAGTAGGTGCATGTCTGCTAGAAACAAAAACCACAACTTAATAGTTACTTACTGTCTGTGTTCCTACTTGATTGTACTGGATTTAGTCCTCTTGTTTACTTCAAAGGGTGGAAGACAGAGCTTGAGTCACTCAGTGAATCTGAATTAAAGGTATAAAATGTGAACTTGTGCCAATATCCAGTTTTTAAAATTCATTGCTTAGTTTGTGTTATAGTCCTGGCCTACTGTGTCTGAGGTAAGTGCAAGCAGCAAAACATGGCATGTGTGAGCTACCATTTTCTAATGCACTTTTCGTACTAAAGAGGTGCACTTGAAGTAGTACTTTACATTAACACAGCGAGCAGAGGAGACGTGAGATTAAGTCTTCCCTGGAGTTTAGAAATACTTGTCACTTCCCAGCAGATTTCAGTGAGTTTATGGGGAAAGAAAGGGTTTTCTTTTCTGCTACCAGATGGGGAAGCTCAGGTGTGGGGAGGTCAAGTGGCTTTTCTAAGGTCATGCGGAGAGGTCAGCATCAGAGTTGGGAATAAAGCCAGCCTGCCCTGGGACAGGATTTTTTTGTGGATTTTAGTGCTGATCTCTGCTTTGTAATTGCTCAAATGGACTTTCGTTTCTTGTATATGTCTTGGTGTTACCAGAGATGTCTTGCCGCTCTCCATTTATGTCTTTGTGGCTTAAGGTAAGAGCACTGCTGTGTGAAAATGTCCAAGTCAGTTGTCTTAGGTTTGCTGCAGGCTGATAATGGCTAAATAATTAGGAAAGGACACTGCATCTCTCTCTCTTTCTCTTTTTTTTTTTTTTCTTTTCTTTTTTTTTTAATGTTTCCATGTAATGCATTCTTGAAGAGAGATATTTTGGACGGTAAATATTTTGGAATAAAGTAATGGCAGTTCTCAATCCAGAACACTTTAGTTTTAGAGGCTTTTTGGCAGTTTTGGGACAAGACATATGTGATATCAGGTTGAGGCATCTTTTTCTCCTGTTGGTCTAAGAAGGGTGTTCAGGATACTGGTTAGGAAGCAGATTGTCACAAACTTTGTACTCCAGAGAGAGCAAGAATTTGTTAATTGGAGCAAAATAATCATTTTTCCACAACTGTTATTTTGACTACTCTTCACATAGCTAAACAATAATTTAGGCCGACTTTATCCTAAGGTAATTTTTTTAAAGTAGCTATTTGTCACAAATCGTGTCAATAGTGTTTTGATACTGTATGCAACTGTAGATGGTTGTGTGATTTTTTTTTTTTTTTTTGACTATGTTAAGAATTGGAGTAATTGTCCTTGCAGAAGGAAATGGGGGTTTTGTTGCACAAATTTGTCGTCAGAAGTTGAGGAAAGATGTGTGGTTCCTTAGGAAATGATACTATGAAACACACTAGTTTGCAAGTACTTATTTCAGAAAAAAATGGAATCCTGCAATATATAAATAGGAACTGTAGCTGTAATATATAAACAGGAAACATCAAATTTTCTACTTACTTACTTGAAAATGTTTTCTTCTTTTTTCCTGAAGAAGCTCAAATATTTTGAAACATTGCTGTTTTATGTGTGTATCTCTTGGTTGGGATCAATGTTCTTTAAAAACAATCTTTATTGCACAGACCATTTAAGACGTAAACTTTCTGGTAGTTGCACTTTTGAAGTGTTTCTTGAAATTCTTCTCTCAGCACTGTTTCAGTTCCATTTTAGTCCTATTTAATTTGTTGTGTGTTTGAAAACTGGCCATCAATAAAATCGTATAATAAGTGAAGCGATGGATAGGATAGTTGTTTTTTTACTTGCAAGAGCCTGCTTATAGTGTATGTTTGGTTAACACTATTCAGTATCACCATCTAGTAGTGATATATTAGTATTTTCAGAGGTTAAAGGATTTTGTGGCATACAAGTTGTGTGGCCCTCTTTATTGAGTTACATTTCATGGATTATAAAATACACTCATAGACCAAATCTCTATCTAATGTACTTACACACAATTTCCAAGAAGGCACATGTGTGGTATTTATCCAGCAAGTAAGCAGACTGATTTTTCTGCTTGGCAGTCTACTGAGGATTCAAGAAAACGAGGTCCAAGAATTTAAAAGCACCTTTTATCGTCTCAACATTCTTAAAAACAAGCGAACAACCTTCCTTCCCTCTCTCAAAAAATACTAAAAAAGTAAAATACTAGATACCTTAACAAGTTATTTCAAAATATGAGACACTTTGTAAAAAAGAAAAAAAAAAAAAAAAAAAAAAAGCTTGTGCAATATTTGACAGTATGATTCAGTATAATATGTTGAAATAAGTAAACATAATATCTCTTAGTGAATTCTCTGGAGTTATTCTCAGTGAGTTTGTAATTTTTTTTTTTCCACAGAGAACATTATTTTTTGGGAGCACTTCAAAATGTCCCAGGCTTCGTGCCTTCAAAGTAGACTCTGTGCCTAAATTTATTATGTGCTTTTGGAGTGATCTGATATAACTCTAGGGATTCCAAGCAGCCAGTATATGAATGATAGTTTTCTCTCTCTCTCTCTCTCTCTCTCTCTCTCTCTCTCTCTCTCTCTTTCTATTCTTTTTTTTTGCCCCAATAAATAAAAATGCATAATGAATGCATAGACTTCTAGAAAATAGATTCCTGTAAAAAACAAGTGTCTTATATTTTGCTAATAGGTCTTAACTGAGAGTTGGCATTCAGAGTTAAATTGGTAATCATTTGACAAGTGAATATGGAATGTGTCCTTTTGACAGTGTTATTTTGCTGTTGTATATTTCTGCACTTTTTAAGAAAATCAAAATATCTTTCTGTGATAAATTCGCTTGCTTTGCAGGCATATTTTCAGAAATCCCCAAAATCTCTTTTAATGAGAAATTGTAGCTGCTTTTCTTCTATGACAATTTCAGACTATGTGGTTTGCCTCCCTATGAGGAGGATTATTACTGAACTGTAATAATTAAAGCTCAAGCATATTAAATCTGTATTTCTTTTCCTTTGTGTTGTACTTTGGTACAGATTAATACTTTTTAAACAGAAATTCTTTTAGATATTCTGCATATAATTTTGAAAAGAGTAACTAATAAAAGGTGAAGAAGTAAAAAAGTAAACGAGGTCAGAGTCTTGAAACCTTTTAAACTAGTAGCTTAAAAATACTATTTCTAAATCTAGTTTACAGATTTTTTTTCCTCTGTTGTTCACTAAATTACAGGCTACTGTTACATGTGCATTTTTTGAATAGTGGTTTGGAACTGAACAGTGTAAGTAAATGCAACGTTTTTTAATGTCATTGATATGATGCGTCTAAGAGTTATTTGCAACAATGACAATGAAAATAATTTCAAATGGAAGTATGGGCTAGTTACACTCCACAGCACTTGCAAACTTGCAAAAATAAAAAGCATATTTCTTTTTTTTTTATAGTAGGTATACGATAGGGTGGCAAAATCTGATTTTGCACTGAGTGAAGTGTGGTGCATGTGCAGTTCTGCGCCTCTTCACATTTCTGTCCTCTACTTAAAAAAGGAGTGAAAGAAATGAAGGGTTTCACAAACCTTACTATAAGTTAACTACTACCCGGGATGACTGTCATATTTGAAACAGATTACTAATATCACCAGTATCTTTACAGATGAGCCCAGCAATTTTGCATACACTAGGGAATAACCGTATAATAAATGAATGCTGCGACACTTCATTTTCCCTAGGTGCATTTAACTAAATTAATGAAACCAGCATGACAGCCAGAAGGAAATCCATTAACTTTTAAATGAAGTTACCTCTTAGTCAACCTGAGCTTTGAGCAATAATATAGTCAGAAGGGTCTGTTTCGATGGTTTTAATGGGCAATAATTTCTTAATTTAATCAGGGCAAGAGTAAACTGTGTGAGGTGCCGTTTTATTACACTGTCCTCTAATTTTCTGTAACTTAAAGCTAACTTTTTTTTAGCTTAGAGCAGCAAGGATAAGGTAAGTATTTAGTATAGGTAAATACTATTTTAAAATTTATTTTAGATTATTAAACTTACTTGTAAAACTAAACTGCAGAATGGCAGCTTTTACCCTCCCCCTCAAGAAAGAAAATCTCTAAGAATTGGAACCACATGATACCAGGGGAACTCTTCAAAAGACCACATAACTGAGGAGATGCTTCAGAAAGAGAATTTAATTATGAAGCTGCATTTTTTTGTCACTTGACAAGTGAAGTTTTCTGCGGTGGTATTGAACATGTATGATAAAACGAGAAGTTCTGTATTGACCATGCTGCGTGGTTACTAGTATCTGTATTTTTGTTAGAAAGATGAGAGAATGTTGATGCATTTTGCTTTCTCAGATCTTGTCAGATTTGATTTTAGTCCTCATTTTTCTTAAGAGAATTTCACTTTTGTAATGGTAGAACAGACACATTAGTTCCGCTTTATTTAAAATGAGTGTTTCTCTAGTGAATAATTGTACTTCAGCGTCTTGGTAGAATTTTGCAGACTGCATTTTTTTAAATACATGTTTTAGGTACGCATTTTATGTACTGTCCTTATTGATCATTTCTTGTATTTGCATCCCGTCCATTTAATTTCACCATTTAAAACCAAGCTGGTAATTTCATTATTGACTATTCGTGCTTTTGTTTCCATGTCTTTTGCGTCCTGTGCTGGGGCTGGTTGAACCCCGTGGACCCTGAGGTCAAAGGGAAATGCTGGAGATCGCTCCCTGCTGTTGTTCAGAAGTGGGAAGCCCACAGAATTGCTGCAGAGGGGGAGTTTTGCTCCTTTGGTTTCACGGCAGCATTGAGAGGGAACCTGTCTGTTCAGCTGAGAGGGGAACACGTTCTTTCATCTCTGACAGAAGGCTGAGTTGCTTTGTTTGTCACTATCAAAAGTGTATGTTTTAAGCTAAAATTTGAACTGACCTACCTAGAGATTTATATATCCCATAAATCCCTTGTTTTTAGTGCTTCTCCCCTAGACACAAATCGTCTGTGCTCAGTGACTCTTTGGGAAGCAGGTTCTTATCTGAAAGGAAAAGGGCCGGCCCTGTCTGAGGCTTACGGAGACCACAGGCAGCAGCAGCGACTGCATCAGCAAAACAGATCTGCGCTCTGTATTGGAAAGAAGGAGAAGAATTGTCATAGAATTGGGAGGTCAGAGAGAAAACAGAGTTTGGAATAGCAATGAGGGAGGAAAAGAAATGCTGCGATGACAAGCAGAGAAACCTTTTGTGAAATATTTGTCTTAGACATTTTGAGAGCTGGAGGTTTCTTTGAGCTGGTAGTTCAGAACATCCTAGAAAATAACAAGTAACATTTAAAATACCTTTAATGTGTAGGTTTTTCTGGATCATTATTCATGGATATCTTCATTGAACTGTATGTATCATTAAACACGCACAATTTTTTTTTTTTAAATCTCAGTGTTTTGTAGTTATTTTCAAACAGCTTCTTATTTCTTATTGCCCCAGTTAAGCTTTTATTCTTACTGGATGTAACATGAAGGAAATGAATATAATTGACAGCCTATCCTGATGGATATTTTATCAGATATTTTTAATAAGGAAAATCTAGGAAAGCCTGGGAAATCTGACTGCTGCTTCAGTTTACAATTAAAATATTCAATAAATATTTTGTAGTCATGGATGCATACTAATATAGGTGAATCCGTATTTTGTAAGTTCATGTGCTTATTTATTTGCTTACCTTCTATGGAAAATGAAAATGTTTCTCTAAGTTGGGCAAGGAAACAGTCTGTCTTCCTTTAGACTTTTTTCTTCAACTTTTGTATAGGTGGGTAATACTTATGTGGCTGAGCGAGCCGGTTTGATAATGAATGGACTGTCTTTACTGTGCTCCCAGAAAATGAGTACTGAATGCACTTGGGGATAAATTCTTTGGTCATATGAAACTAAATGCCTTTTAGTAATGGAAAAGGATGATCTTTTATGTCTCTATTGCATGAAAGGTATTTAGAAGGCAGAAAAATGGTAATTTCCCCATGTAATTAGTGGTAGAATTTGGCATGACTATTAATAAATGTAAGCATATTTGAATGTAAGCATATGCTTTAACACTTTATTGAACTAAAGAAAGTTTAGTATTTTGCAGGATTAGGCAGAAGAAAGATCATCCAGATAAAAATCACTGTAATTCTATATTTTCTACAAACTATGTATTTCCCTGTCACTTCTCATATATTCTGATCTCAGACTAGTATAAATTATTTATAGTGTTGCAAGAATATTAATATCACTAACTAGATATTAATGCCATAAGAATATCACAGGTCTTGTTTGTTATTAATCCTTTTAGTCTTTTTCATCAATTTGTTCAGTTCCTCAGTGTCATAATGTAAAAACTTTGCAAAAAAAAATTCTGTGGATGAATGGCAGCTAGGAAGACTATAATGCAGTTTAAGAGCAATTAATATATGCATGTTTATATATACATGTTCATGCATTTTTTTTAATGCCAAGTGTACTTACCATCAGAAATTGATGAAGCCCACTACTCAGGATTAAAGAAAGATGAACACTTAATGTGAATAATGAAATATAACTTCAAGTCTGTTTTAAAACTTGAAGCATATAATTAGATACCCTTTCTGAAATAATGTAATCTCTACCTGTTATTGTGAAGCATAATATAAAAAGAGACTTTTGGACGTCTGTGTACTGGGTCCTTTTGGAACAATTCTCAAAGGTTGCTGATGTTGCCTGCCATCAGAGCTGAAGAACACCACGCTGGACCTCACCTCAGCTCCCATTCTTCTCTTTTTACAGTTATACAGCTATATATTTGTTGGAAGAACAGAACATTACTGATGTTTACAAAGTAGGATGTTATTCCTTCTCAGCTATCAGTGGCAAGTCACATGTATTTAGAATCAAGTATATCAAGTATAGGGCTGGAAGGATGGAGCTGCTACTATTTTTTCAGGTTTTGCTTATGCTGAGGAGCCTAAATAATCTTTTCCTTTTTGTGTGTGTGTGTGTGTGTGTGTGTGTGTGTGTGTGTGTGTGTGTGTCTCTCTCTAAGTGGCTGTCTGTCCTACCTAGTAGACCAGTATGAGGAAGAAAAGCACCCTAGGCTTGATAGCTTGGCCTGGCTACATTTACAGCGTGCAGCACAGCCCAGAGCTTCTTCTCTGCAGCTCCTTTGAAGCCTGCTTCATGATGATGAGGAGCGACAATCTTGTGTGTGCGATTGCAAAAACAAGCAAACAACACCCCATTGTGCCACCCCCCAAAACAACAACAACAAACGAAGTCTTAAGTCTTAGACCATTGTCATGCTGCTTTTCGTAGCATGATGTTGAGGTGTAGGTGATAGTGTTGTAGCGCTTTGAAGGTGAGTGGATGGCTACATGATGTTGAAGACTGATGTGAACAACTGAAGCCAAGCTATTTATCTTCGGTCCATGTGGCAAATGGTCCTGGCAGCTATTCCTGAATATTCTTTTGGAAAAAGTTAGGAAAATTTGCAAGGGTGCATGGGACAAAAGTATTTCTAAGGTACCCTAAATTCAGTAATGGGGATCAGGAGATAAAAGCCCCAGGCAAATCAGAGACCAAAATAGACAACGTGGTTACACTTGCAAAAATCTTTTCTCGTATCTCCTTCTGAGATGTTATTTTTCTTTTGAGGAGGAAGGGAGGGAAGTCACAGGACCCTGTAGGAACCCTTTTGAAGAGGTGTTTGAATGTCCTGACTTGCCCTCAGCTTTTTAGGTTTAATTTGCATTGGCTGCTTTGGGGAGGGGAGGAGGGAGTTGGCTTAAAGGTGTTATTTTAATAACAGTTGAACATAAGTTCAGAAGGTTAAGTATTTTACCTCTTCTTTGATCTGCTGTCAAATTCTTCAACCATATTCTTTGCCCTACTTTTTTTCCCAAAAGTCCCTCATCAAGGACCTAGATGTTCCAAAACATGTATCTTTTCATTTAGGTGGGTTGAATACTTGAATTCACTTTTCAGCACACACTTTATTCACCAGGAGCATAGCAAGCTCCAAAGCTATGGCAACATATTTGGAAACAAAAGCTCTTAATCTCCCTTTGAGGTACCGCTTACTCTGTGCTGTTTAGAATAGTGTTCTGTGTAAGACTTGACAAATTCATAGGGCTTTTTAAATCATTTCCACAAACTTTCTTCCCTTAAAAACAGAGCATCTTTATTCTTTGGTCTCCCGACCCTCCAAGTAGGTTTGGGCAAGATTTGCTATTGAGAAAATGCTCTTGGGCTTCTCATTCCTTCATTTCTTAGTCAGTCTGTGGGCTGTACTGGGGAAAGCCAATCCCCTTCCCTCAGAACTGTGATTTGGTAATAACGCTTCTTTTTTCTTGTGAAAGCAGCAATGAGGTAACCAAGCCCTTCCCTGATTCGGGAATGCTTGAAATGGAGAGGCCTGTTTGAACCACAGAGAAGACAATGGTTTTTCTGGCATGTTTTGGCAACAACTTCAAGAGGAGCCAAATTGGACCTGATTTTTCAGCAAGCAGGCTCCATTAATAAGTGATGACACTGAAAATAAAATGTGTTAGATCTTGTTCGAAGATGTTAGCTGTTGTTCACATGAAAGAAATGTATACACTTATTAATTTTTAAATAAAAGAAGTTAAACTTTTTTCTTTGTAAAACTTAGCCTTTCATCAGAGTTCAGGTCTTGAAGTCTGGCTGCTTTGAGGATGAGGGCTACTCCTTTCATGACTTTATTCAGTGATCCTAAAACTGTTATTTCTTCTTCCCCCTTTCATGAAAAAATAAAAAATGGCAATATAAGAAGCAAGTCTCATGAGCCATCTCCTCATGTCCTTGGATGGAGGGCAAGACCAACTATGTTTATGGCTCCTGCTGCTTTGCAGTAGGTGAACAGAAGTCAGCCAGGTTGGTCAGAAGAACAGTAGTTCGGTTTTCATTTTTGTGTATGTGTATAGAAATAGAAGTGGTGTTAGTGCAAGAAAGATGTTGGGAAGGGAATCCATAAAATGTCAATGGGCAAAAGATTTCATAGAGTGTAGAAAATATTTCACCTTTTGTTACACATCTATCTTTTCATATATCTCTTCTGTTCTTGCTTTTGTAACCCTCCCAAAATTTTTAATTTAAGGCTTGATTTTTGGGGGAAGGGATGAGGAAGACTAAACAAAAACTGCATTATATTCCCTAAAGAGGAACTGAGAATAGCATACTTTTCATTATAGTATTTTTTGTTCGTTTGTGTTCCAGTCACATAGTATTTTGAGGCCGTGGCTTTTTCTGTTCTTCTCAATTCATTTGTCCCTGATTGCTATGTAGGCCATGATTTAACCTTTGTAGTGAGCAGCATAAAGAAGTAATGCCTCTGCTGCATCCAACATACCTTTGTTACACCTATAGAAATCTCTTTCCAAGATTCTTAATCCAAGAACTTTTTATAAAACAAACAAGGCATGCAATGAAGCTCCAAAATCAGAAGCGTAAATGAAATTTCCTTCTGTTTTATTAAACCTATGGCATGCCTTCTCTTGCCCATTCTTTTAAACAGCCACTTTTATATGCCTGCTGCACTGAAGCTTAAGCATGCACTGAAAAGTAACGAAAGTAAAAGCAGGTGTTCCTAATTGCTTTCTCTTGTCCTCTCAAGTTATGTGGATGTGTGCTCTCTATCCATCTCTGCACCAGAGGTGACTATTTTGTGTGTGTGTGTTTGTGTTCAGTCCACCAGTGGTTAGAGGTAGTCCTGTTAAATTTAGTGTAATTTTTTCTGCTTTTGCCAGCAGAGGATTTGATTTTTCACGTTAATAGACATTTTTTCCTACATAAATCTCTCTGGATATAGCAGAGTAGACTTGGTGGTATTATTATTTGAGAGAAGGCTGTCGAACAGACTGCTGCCTGTTATCTCATTTCTCAGGCTTGCTCTGATTCATATTCCTTTTCTTGCATACAGAGAGAATGTGGGATATGAAAATCCAGTTGAGCTGTAGAAAAGTAGTATAATTGAATTTTGAGCGTAGGTTGCTGAACATATGGAAAGCAAAGCAAAAGAACATACTCAAGCAGTAAATTACAGGAGGTAGTAGAGTGTAGAGTGCCCTTAAGAACCACTTTAAAAGCAGGTGTTGGCTCTGTGAGTTCATGGTGCACACAAACACGCTTGCCTTTTGGAGTCAGTTTAGAACATTATTAGGAGCAGTTACAGGGAACAGGAAACCTGATCTGCCTGATAGGCTTTTTGTATTCAGTACAGGTTTGCAAAAAGAAAAAAAAATTATAATGCAGGGAAAAACAGGATTCTTTTTAGCTCTTCTGTCTAAGCCTGAAACAGGGTGTGTGTGTGGGGGGAACCAGAAGAACAGTTTAAAGGAAATTTCAGTAGTGATTGTTTAAAGTATGCACAAAGGAAGTGTTGTATTCTGTCTGTCTAGAGCGTGGACCATTTTTAATCTGAAAGAAGGGGCTGAACATTTAATTAAACAATACCTTTGTCTTTATTTGTTTATACTCCCTTATTCATAACAGTAATGGATTATATATGTATTAATTGAGATTAGTTTTGAAGTGTACAGCTGTTTCCTGTTGCACAAAGTTAGTACTCACATTTTCACTGGCGTTTTGGGTATTTGTGAATTTATAACGATGATTGTTTTCGTCAAGAAAGCACTTGAGCACACAGATAAAACATCAAAGTATTTCCCAAAGAACCAACACAAAGGCCGGCCCTGCCCCAGAGAGTTGTCAGGCAGGAGCTGAAGCAATGCACAAGTGAGTGGATTGACACTTGTGGGAGGGGAACCGTTTAGGATGTGGGAGAAGAGGGGCCAAGTCATCATTTCGGGGAATATTGTTTCTGCATAGTTGAATAGCTGATTTGTCTAGGGCTGCTCTTTTGATAAAAAAAGAATTACAAAATTCTGCTCTGACTAGATTGCACCAGGCATCTGTCCCAAATTCCAGGTAAACATGGCAAGTAGCTTTGGACTCATCTGACTCCAGTTCCTCTGTGTATATCACGGTTTTGCTTATGAGTATGATTTTTTTTATCAAGACATTTATAAAGATAAAACAGCGTGGAAGCAGTTTATACAGACAATAACTTTTCCTCACATATCTTAACCCATCCATAAGTGAGGAAGGGTGGCTGGTAGCAGCGTGGCAGCCCTTTGCTGGACAGGCACAGAGGGAGCTGCATTGCATGTCCCAGGAGCCGAGCACAGAAGGTGCCCTCTTGTTTTTAGCCAAGCCCGAGGACTTTGAACACCTCTGACACCAAGGTGCTAAGATGGTTTGTCTGCCAAAGGCCTAGCAGGTAATCCCACAGTAAGTGCTGACCTTTTCCAAACACAGAACCCACAACCTGTCAAGCACATTTCCTTTAAAAACCTCAAGATTTCATCTGCATGCTAAAATCTTCCTGACTAACTGGAGGTGCTTTCAAGACTGAAAGTACAACTCACTACAGTCTGGTTTATTACACCTCTGTAATCATCCTCGGATGTTATTATAGGTTCGTTTTGTATGTGAAAAGGAATATGCTGTACAAGCCCTAAAGTAACTTGAAACAAATATGATGAGTAGTTCAGATACCTTCATACAGAAGAAAAAATATTTTGGTGTAATAACAGACAAGTTTTGACCTTGGGGAAACGGATGACATTTTTTTTGTGTCCAAAAATGCCTTAGTGTGCTCAGTAGAATACTGGATCTGCTTGAAAACATTTGTTATTTGGAGAATTTGCTGTATTTGTGATATGGTAATTATATCCTCAAGTTACATGGGAATCTTTATGTAGCTCAATTAAGCCAAGCAGAAGCAATAATTAAGCTTTAGTCAGCGCACATATTCTGCCATAAGAGAAAAAAGTAATATTTTCCTTTGTCAGATTACCTCAAATGTCATTCAAGCCATAATATATCAAAGCCAAAAAAAAAAAAAANAAAAAAAAAAAAAAAAGTTAAAACAGCAACAAATCAGCAAAAATCAACAAAAATGAAGAGATCGGAAGGGTTCCATCTTGAGGCAGAGGGACATCCTGACTTTTAAAATCAAAAGGGATTAACTTGTGTCACATTCTCATAAACATGATCAGAACTGTTCATGAAGGAGATATACATGATACTTATTTTCAAAAGTATTTAAGTATGTCAGTGTGTGCCAAACAACATAGAAACAACAATGACAAAGCGTTTGTTTTAAAGCTCCTACTTGGCACCCATCCTAAGGCACCTGGATATTTGTAAAAATCTGTCTCAAAGCCTGAACTACGAGCTAGAAAGTATCAGTAAACCAGTAGCATTTACTCCAGGTTGCCTTTATAGTGCCTGGCACATGAGAGCTAGACCCATAAGCTAAAGCTAAAACGGTAAAGCATTGTCTTAGCAGTCGAGTTGGTGTTTTCTTATTTAGTTCTGTAAACAGAAGAGAGAGGATTTCATGCTTTTGGGTCTCTATTTGTTTTTTTAAATGTAGTTAATTCCATGTGGATTTAATAGTTTTTGGGAGCAGCTGCTCTGGATGTCTGTAAGCAGTACTGTTATTCTTCATGTGTTCTTTAATGAGACTGCAGCATCTCAGTTATTTACTTGTGTGCAACTCTTGTGGACTTTACTGATTCTCGTAAGTTTCTACCTAAAGGTTTGGGCACATGATAAAGCTCTTACAATTTAAAAACATATTATATGTCAGCTGTGGTAGCTATCTGTGCGTAGGAATATCAAAAAATCTGTCATTCAGTTAAGTTTAGACTACAGTGAGAGGATCAAGTTAGTTGCATTACCTTTTATTTGCAGTTGGCTAAGAGCCTGCACAGGGTGCAGTAGCTGTAGTTCACGTTCCATAGGTATTTTTTGAGTCTTGAGTCCCTCAGAAGGCTTAAAATGTGCCATTTCAGACAATGACTCCAATTATAAGTTTCATATTGGTATTTCTCCAATGCAAAATCTTCCTTTGAAAATAATTTGTACTTTCTGTTGTCATGGTTGCAGAGAGAAACTCGAAAACATGAACCCTGCTGACTCCTGAAACCAGTAAGCCTGCATATTTCTATGAGGAAGTTCAGAATTAAAGAAAGCTTTGTCATTTTTGTGGCCTTTTTTTTTTTTTTTTCTTGAAGCTAATGTCAGTTTCTCAATGGCAAGAGTTGCCTTTTTCAAACACAAGGGGTAGAACTGGGTCATGTGGCTGTATAGTCAATTTATAATGAAGTGGGCTACAGTGCTTAATTCCTCGTCTATGTTAGGTAGCTTTATATAACCAGGAATCACTTTTGTGTTAATTTATGCTGCTTCAGTGTTCCCTAAATTTGGTGGGTCTGTGTACAAAGTACATTTGATCCTTAATATTTTATAGCATCCTATTTTATAGGACATTAGAAGACTGGAAGTCTTCTTCCTAGTTTATACTAGGAAATGGTGGAAATCATTGACTTGGGCAGCTAACCAGGACATGCAGCTGGCACCCATGATGAGGGAGCACATGTCTTTATATGGGGCATTAGGCAGTGTTCAGATGCCTTCAACTGCTGTCTCAGAGATTCATATACCTAGACAAAATACCAAGAGAGAGTTGCTTTGACCTTGGCTGTTTCTTTTCTGCCCTATGCTATTTGAAGCCTACTTCAAAAATCCTCTTTGTCTCACTTGGCCAGTCCTTCTTTTTGTATTTCTTTTGCCTTTCCTGGTCATGAAACAAAAGGCCTAAGTTCACCTAAACAATCTGCTTAGTGTTTCTCTCTCTTCTTTGGTCAGCCTGTTTTCTCCTAGTCTGGTAAGTGGAGTGGAGAGGAGAGGGAGAGAGAGGCCTTGCAGCGAGCAGAGGACACTGTGTACCCATCACTGTCAATAACGCAAAGCCAAGAGTTGGAACAGCAATTTTGACTGTAGGTAAAAGGCTGTGCTTAGATTTACTTTTCAGTGCGTGTACTTTTTCAGCAAATCCCCTAATGTTAATACATTTAACTCTTATTTGAGAAGCAAAGCTGCTACCTCTGAGGATTACTCTTTGCTCTGTTCTGGGAGCTCCGGGGTAGGCAGGCCCTGGTCTTGTAACTCTGCAAAAGCTTTGGCAGCTTCTCCCTCTGCTCTTCCAAACCGCAAGAAACTCTTCAAATGTCTGTCATTATCTCTGTGCTCCGTGTTGCCTGTACCTGGAGCTATTTGCTTGCATTCCCAGGCAGCTTTAAATTGAGCCAGGCTGAGATCCAGCAGAAATTCAGATGCGATATGAAAGAGTCTTCTGAAGAAGGTGGTGGAGAGGCTGGAAACTGGTACGTATGATCTTCTGGCCAAAGCCTTGAGATGGTATGTGAAGGAATGTTGCGCAGCTTCTGCTTCTACTACTCCTCTACTCTGACCTTGGGGAATCTGTACATCAAGTCTCTGCACTGTAGAATGGGCAAATTCAGGGATTTAGGGATTATCTGTTTTGTTTGTTACTGTTGTTCAGTAACAGTTCAATCTCTGTAAGATTCTTCCTTCCATAAGGCAGAAGTGTAGAAAGGGCTAGTGATGTGAACAGTGAGAAGGAACTACTTTATATTTTGATTAAAATTGATCTTGTCAGAAGTCTGTTTACCAGATATAAGTTCTCCTGCAGTTCTTTGCTAGAAGTTCTGAAAGAATCTTGAAGTCTGGAAATCTGTTCAGGGAAAAATTTGGTGTTCTATTTTACCTCAAAGAGCAGGAATTGACTAAAGAAAAAATTCCCCCCAAAACAGAAGCAAAGCCAAAAAAGTGGAAACAAATTTCACCAGCAGCTATGCCAACTTGCTGTCTTCTTTCTCCGTAAAAAAGATTAAATAAAATGCCCGCAGCCAGACATATTTGTTCATCTCGGAAGTCTTGATCTTTAAGTTTGTTGGCTTGATTTTGTGCATTTGTTCTTTGATATCTCCACAACATTCCAGCATCCAGCATCTTTTCCTGTTTCTTACAATTCATCTAATTTCTCTCTCCTCCCCCTAAAAAGACGAAACTTGTGATTTTAGAAAGATGTTCTAACTACAGAAGAACCCGTGAGTGCAGAAGTTCGTACTGCTCTAGAGTGAACTCATCGCCTCCACAGGCAAGGTGCGTGCTGCTTGCCCGAGGCTTTGAAGGACTTCAGTGTGTGTAAAAGGCAGTTTGCATCTTGCACATTTGATAAGGTCTCCAGTGCCTCTCTAGTCATCTTATTCTTATGACAGCATAGTAGACTGAATCTGTAAAGTGGTACTAAGCACCTGTCTTGCCAGCTGCTACCCTGGAAGCCAAAATGCACGAAGAGGGAAAAAAGAGATATTGAACCAGTATATTTTTCATTTTGTTTCCAGGCTGGTTCAGGTTTTGCTGGAGTTGTTTCAGGCAGAAAAGAACTTGGGAGTAACGGTTTCTGTTTGTTTCAGGTTTGACTCTTGCCGGGGTGAGGTGCTGGAATTTAGGGACGGTGTGTCCGGTGTTCCCTGCCCTGGGCAGCAGGAAGAGCACTTTCATTCTCATCACTGCAGTCCCAATGCATTTCTTTTGATCTGGCCCCTTCTTTTATGCAAAGAGAAAATGAAATGAAACATAAACTCCATGGTAGAGGTCATGTGTCCTTCCATTCATACTTCTTCCTGCCTGGACATGCTAATATTTAAATGTGTGGCTGCAGAGATGGGAAGGAGAGCAGGTGCAGTACAAATACCTTTGTGAAAACTATTAATGCTGGACTGAATTAAGAGGAAAAATGCATTTGATTAAGAGAGAAGGCATTCCTTGAACTCTATCCTAAATTATAACTCTGCATTTCTTCTCTCCTGACGTGGCCCAGTCTTGTCAAGGGTAGCCCAAGGACGACTCTAATTTTCCCTAGTTGGCTGTGATTCCCAAGGAGCTGTGTGCCAGCTAGAGGCGAGTGGGGCTCGTCCCTACCGCTGCCTCTCCCCACTTCAGAGGCTCTGCAGGGAGCCCAACAGGTTTGCCCGAAGCAGGGAATCCCCGCCTGGAAACTTGCTGAGAGTTTCGACTTCAGACTGCTTGGGAAGCAGAAAAGCGGGGACCTCCTGCTCCCAGTGCCTCCAAAAACTCTCACACGATGAGCCCCATGATGAAAAATTTGAAGACTGCAGTCTGAAGCTATCTGATCTTAAAGGCAAGCATTGTTTGTAACCTCTGCTCTGAAGTCAAACCAACTCTACTTAAAAACACTTTTTGAAACATCTTTTTAGCTCATGAGTCAAAGCTGTGAATATGAAACATTTACAAAATGTTACTGGCAGACAAGCAGTAATAGCTGTATTCCAAAGAAAAGTTGTCTTGCTCTAGTTAATTTACAAAGGATGGCTTTATTGTTCATCTTACAGGAAAGAATTTTTTTATCATGCTCTGTTTCGCTTAACTAAGCAAATATTAATAGCAAATTTAATGCATAATTACAGAATGCAATATTAATTTTTTTTTTCAGGTCAGACTGCATCCATCTGTTAACTGCTTTTTTGCTACTTTGTTTGGATCAGAATGCTTCTGTAAATTCTGTTAAATCCACTCCTGCTCCTCTGCTTTTCTAACTGGTTTTGTTTTGGGAGTGATTAGTGTGAATGTTTGCACTGATGCGTAGGAATTGATTTCTTGCCTGATTTGTGCTTTCCATAGCTATTCTTCCTTAACAAAAACAAAGTGGGTCAGTTCCACTGATGATACGGTCTATCACCAATACTATTTCTGATGTTACTGTCCAGCTTTGTGTTTATTAATCATCATGATCTATACCTAGACCTGTACTGACTTAGATGTGTGTTGGCAGAACAATTAATGCAATTGTAATGTATTCGGGGTTAAGATACTACACGTGCATACAAAAATAAAGACCTGCTCCAATGCATTGTGCCAGTTCTAAGACAGTTTTTTTTTTTTTCACTATAGTGGATTTTTTATAGCCTTCTCAGTAAGCTTGCTCAAGAACATTTGTCTTTACATTGTGTAATTTAATTTTGCTATGAAATCAGTTCAAAGTGGAAGAAAACTTGATTTCTTCTTTTTCTATATTAACCTTTGTTTTTTAATCAAACCTCATCATAGTGCAAAAGCCTGTGGTCAGCAGGAAAAGTTTTATTTCACTGTTCAGCAGATTAATTAGCGAGTATAAAAAAGTTCATCTATCTAGTTTACAGAACCTGAGCTGATTTAAGATTGAGGTAAGCTATCTGTATCTTCCTCTTGTATTTTAAACAGTGTAACTGGAAATCTAAAGATTTGCTTAAATATTGATCGTGAGAATGAGTTTTCTGGAATTTTGACCATATGGATATGTTCTGTGCAAATTAACTGCAGAGTTGTGTGACTAGCTTGGGTTTACTAAGTACTTATTGAAAATATTACTCTTAAATTGAATAGAAATAACATCTTGTAATTACAGTTTTCACTGCTTTTCCATGTAATGCAGATCTATGGAAAGAAATCTATAATCTCCATATGTATATAGGAATAGCCAGAACTTGCTGAGAAGAGTAACAAAGTAAACCAATTGCATGAGTTTTCATTTCGGTATCTCAGTTTTATACTGTAGAGTTATCTTGTCCACAAAAATATTTTACATTCCTCTCTTAAATTTTGCTTTTCAATAGCAAATTTGCTATGAATTAATAGTATATTGTCAGAATAGAGAATTATGCTGATCAGTTTTTGGTAAAGTGAAACAATTCTTTTAAGTGGCATTAATTTGAAGCTGTTCTGAATTTGAGGAGTAAAGTCTAAAGTGGATGTCCTCTCCATTTATAAAAGGAATCCGCTTTCATACAAAATAGGCTCAAACATTACAGCCATGCATAAAATTGTAGAATTGTGTGCCCCTGTTTTATTAACACTATTTCCTTTGATCTGGCAAGTGCAGTAGCTTGCTTGGTAGTGAAAAATTGTGTGTCTTTACAATTTACCATGGAGTTATAATATGTTGGTGGTTTATAATTAAGCTTAGGCTTAACGTCAACAATTCGGTTATGTCAGATCATTATTTTTCGTTTTATGTTCTGGGGAATTACCAGTCCATTGCTAGTTCTTACTCCCAAGTCGAATGTGCTAACAGGAGCCATTCTTGGTAAATCTAAGTGGATCACTTAATTTATAAAGCAGTGTGTCTACGTCTACACACAAGCATACACACCTATGAAAGTAATTGAAAGGTCAGACTCTTTTCCAGAAGATCCGTGCAAGCTGTGGCTTGGATGACATGTTTAAAAGTCTGGACAAAGTTTTGAATTCCCAGTAAAGAAAAACTGCTTTTCATAATGTGGATTTATTGATGATAGGGCAACATGGCAGATTGGTTGCTTTTGCTTATTAAGATGCTAGAAGTTTGAAGACCTTAAACTTGTAAACCTACATTTTTCCTAGTTAATTGTGGCACTTGGCATAGTGATAACCAAAAGATTTATCAAATCATGGTTGAATTTGAGGATGTCTTTGTGTTGATTTTGTTGTTTAGTCAGTGAACTAGGTCACAGCATTTTTTTTTCTTTTTTTTTGGGGGGTGGTGGTGGTGGTGGAAATTTTTCTGCTGATTTCAAACGGTCAGGTCTACCTGTTGCTAATTCCTCCATTGAGGAAGACCTCTGATAACCTGAGGAGGGACCTGGAAAAAACTGGCAGTGATTTTTCTTAAAAGGAGTCTGAAAAGCTGTGTTCCTATTATGCAAATGTTTTCCTATCAGAATGGAACGCATCAGAATGCTAGAATAGGAGGAAGAAATTTCAAAACATTAATATTCACTGAGATCTTTTAGTTTTAAATGCAGTTGTACACATATGCAATCTATAAAGATTGCTTTGTGAACTAATAATCTCTGTCAATAAGCAGGAAAAAACATGCTCAAACTGAAAAGACAAGATTTAATACAGAGTTAGGGACTGCTAAAGTAATGCTTTCAGGCATAAAATCCTGAAAGTGCTGGATTGTTTTGCGTTTTCCAGTATCAGAAAACACATGGTCTGTTTCTTCAGGTGTAGTTTTCGGAAGATCTTTTACATAGGTCTGTAGATTTCCATTGACTGTGCATTAAACTTGTTAGCTCCAAAGTTTATAAGAGACCCATAATAGATCTTCTGCATGGTTTATCAGGATTTTTTTTTATCTGCTTTTAGAGTGTTTTCTCTCTTTTTTTTTTTCCTTTTTTCCCCCCCCCCCCCTTTTATTTCAGCTACTGATTGTTTATAAAACGTAAAGGGTCTCTTTCCCTTTCTGGCATCGAATACTGCAGATGGCTCCAGCAGTGCAGTGCTGAACTTCGGGTGCGTTTCCCGCTACGGCTGCCTCTGACAAGGGAAATAAGGTTCTGGGAGATCAGGTCAGTGGAGATCAGATTTTCTTGCCCCAGTGGCAGAACCGTCACAGCAGTGGGGAGGCTGAAATCTCCTTACAGGCAGAGCCCACGGCTTTCCAGTTGCAGAGCAGTGGTTACAGTGGTTGCTTCAGCAGATGACATGTGGGCTTCGTGCTTCCCTTACTTACGTGCAGGTGTGTCTTGCAAGTGGAAATGGGCCACGCTGGGAAATCTTTGAATGTGATGTGAATAACCTTGAAGACTAGGTTAGCAGCATATTTAAAAATTGATTTCTAGCTATTGTCTGGAATTTATGTAATCAACTTTAAAGGTGAATAAGCAACAAATCTCAACGGCACATCGGGTCCGCTTCAAATAATTTTGTAGGTTATACTTGCTGTTACCCGTATATTAGCAACTTTCTAGCAGGTCAGTTAACATTTTTCCTTGATCCACTGTTAGGGAAAACAGGAACTGCCCCAGAGGCTTTTTGTTTCCAGTTCTTACAAACTGCTCTGTCCTGTTAAACTGTGACTAAACCAGTTCATCCTTCTGCCTGCGTGGCAGCTGCAGACAGTGTGGAGGGCAGGGGTGGAGAGGACAGGCATTTAGGCCTGGTTGGTTTTGTGTTAGTATGATGAAGATACAAAGGTAGCTGGGGCCATGTGCCTTATGCTTAACCTAAATGGGAGTGTTCTGTAATGAGACCCATGCGCAGAAGGGGATGGTGCTCTTCTAAAACCTTTTCTCCAGAAGTTACAGATAATAAATTGCACAATAAGCCGATGCCTGGCCCTGTGCAGTGTGTTTTGGTTGCTGCGTGGTCCCTATTTGCACTCCCCATCCTCCTTCTTCCCTTCTGGCCCTTTCCTTTACTCTCTTTTAACTGGCCCGTGTGAGCGTGTGGGCTTTCTCCGTTCCTCAGCTTTGTTGCTTGCTTTTCTGTTTGCCACCTTCCTCACCGTGTTGTCCCTGAGCAGATTATGGTTCTACAGGATCAGGGCTTGCAGGGCGCAAAAATGCGGTGTTAGAGTAGGAAGATGGAGCTTAATTGATGTACAAAGATTAAGTGGTGGTGCCTGAAACCAGACATTTGTGCTGCCCCATTCTGTGCCCAGTTCTGTTAGGCCGAGGTTGGGAAGGGCCAAGGGAAGCAGCATTGTCTTTGCATTGTGCAGAAAGAAGGAGCCATGCTGTCTTTTCTCCATTGCTTTCTGCTCTTTTTTTGCTCTCCTTTAATGTGCCTTTCTCCCTTCTGACTGTAGCTCCTTGTCCTCCACGAAGGCTCGTCCTTCTAGTTCTTACCTATATTTAGGGCTGAAGTGGGAATATAAAATGCCTGCTTTAAGAAAACAGACTGCACGAGGGAAATGTTTTTGTTGCTCAGCTCTGTTGAAAACAGACCTAAGCTGCTGTGCATTATGGTGCTTATCAAGAGAGCTAATGCAAGGCTGCTGTAAGTACAGCTTGAGATCTTTTGGTCTCTGCCATCTGGCGTATGAACAAGAGAAGAGACAAATTTTGTAATGTCTTTTTTTTCATCCGTTCAGCCACGGAGATCCCCAAAAGCGAAGATTTCAGTTTGATCCGTTTGAATGCCACAGCCTGTTGCCAAGTTTTAGTTTTTCCTTTTCATATGGAGGAGTCATGATGGTAGCTGTCTGGTTGCAAACAGCTAATCCTGCTCGTACTGCTGCTGTTGCTGAGACCTGGTACACCTGCCCGGTGTGTGTGGGATTTGTGTGCCAGTGCCCCCGCTTGCAGGGGGAGGAGAGCAGGTTTGTTGCTTGGCAGTATCTGAACTGTTTGCAAGGAGCTGAAGTGTTGATGGCAACCAGCAAGGTCAACCCTTTTTAAATAAATCCAGTTAGAATTGGTACAGTTGTTTCTCATTATTTCTAAAACAAAATTCATTTGCCTTTTGATCATTCACTTATTTTAAAAAGATAATAAGCTTTGATACTTGTGCCTCAGCAGGGGACTCCCTACTCCCTAGTGGAGCTGATGCCCCAAATTTGACATCCTGGATTTGAGAAAGCTCCTACGGGAAGATCTATGCTGGCAACAGTGTCAGCCCCGAAGTGCTGGGCTTCCCTGATCCCGGATCTTGTCTGTATCTCTGCTCCTGCACTGCTGCTAACCTTTCCTTTCTTCCAAGGTATCCTGCATCTTTCTAGCTCCCTTCTTTTTTTTTTTTTTTTTTTTTTTTTTTTTTTTTTTTTTTTTTTTTTTTTTTTTTTTTTTTTTTTTTTTTTTTTTTTTTTTCTCCCTCCATAGTATTCTTCTACTTTGTACAATTATTTGTTCAGTCGTGAACTTTTCTGTCTTTGTAAGGAAAAGAATTGAAGGGCTGTTTTTTAGCATCCGTGCATGTCTTGCATTTCTAAGTCAAAGTGTTCCATTTTAAAAAACTTTCCATCCAGTTTATAAAGATAACTGTGAATGTAGAGTTTGTAGGGTTTGGTATTATGTATATAGGTGAATGTGAGAGAGATACAGAAACCTAGCAGGGGAGGTGAAGTCTGAAGAGACTTGCTGAGAGATCACTTTTGGCTATTGCATTTAAAGAAATCCGTATTTTTTTCCTCAAAAAAAAGAAAGTACTAGATTTTTTTTTTCCTGGCAGGTTAATGAGGAAAAAAGATTTTGCTCCTGCTTAAGTGCAAATTTCAGTGCAACTGCAGCTTTGGAGCAATCATTATATAAATTTGCCCATCTCTATAAAGCTACAGAGCCAGATCTAATGAAAGAGCCTGTCCCTTAAAATCTAAGTAATTAAAATTGTCATTCATCGTTTTTTTCAGACAGATTGTGTTCGAATATTCTTTTATATCTGAAATGAAATTATTCTTTTCTTGAGCTACTGTCATGTTTGTTCGATTATTTTATCTTTTGTCAGATGAACCTCAGGATGTCTCCTAATGTAGCATTTGTAATGGAATAGAAAAGTCATTTAGCAGCTCTACTACATTTTTCCTGCTCATTTGAAAGCATGGTATCCATAAGCATTTGAATGAAGCATTACTTCAAAAAATCGTTTTTCTGTGAATTAATGCTGAGGACCAGTGAAGGAATAAAGTCTGTAGGAAATACTGAATGATTCAGTTGGTTAAGTAAGAGGGCAGAGAGGGATGGAGTGACCTAGCAATTTACCGAGTAATCAACCGTATTGCTTGTGTGAAAAGTAGTGTAGGCTTGAAATAAACCACAATGTGTGAGGTATTTATTTCATGTAAAGGTTAGCTTGAGCTTTCTCAGTAAGAGACTTCCAGAAGCTTCTCCAGCTTTTGCTGATGCTTGATGTGGTGAGAAAAACCAGGCATCGTGAGCTTTGCTGACAGAGCCATAAGCACTGCTTTAATGCAGAGGAAGTGGGATTTTTCCCAGCTAGCTAGTCGAGCCCTTTCACCTCTTGCAAACAGGCAGGAATGATCTTCACAAAAGTCCTAGGTGGTAGTATTACATCCCTCGTTCCTCTAGCTGTATATACATTGTTCTTTTACTTTTGGGTAATGTCTTTGTGGGTTCTTTGTGTTAGTACACAGAAGAATTATGGAGTCTGTAAATGGTGATGAGTCCTCTTGCTTCCCCAGGAAGGGGCCATTAGGAGTGTGCAGTGCTCTAGGTTATCTATGATAACATAGGTGAAATGAGTCTTAATCTAGAAGAAACAGAACCACTGATTTCCACTTTGGCAAATAACATGTTAGTCAGAAAATACTGCATGCATAATTGCTCCCCATCCCTCCATCTTTGGCTGCTTTTGAGTCCTCCTGGGTACGCTCATTCATTCCCCATGTCCTCCCTTGACATGAGCAAATAAGGCTTCATGTAACGATTCAGAAGTTGGAGAAACTGGACATCACTTAGACCGTACTGGAGGGTAGGAGTGGAGGGCCCAGAGGGATGTGGTGCGTGGAGGTTGTAATAGAGAGGCTGGAGAAAATTTGATGGAGAAAATTTGATGGAAAGGGAGCCCAGGCATGTGGGTGACTGTAGGGGATAAAGACCTTGTGCACATGGTAACTTGTGGGACGTGAATAATAAGTGAAATAAGTGAAATAAGAAGTGAAAGGGAAGAATACACAGTCTGTGGTAAAAGTGGTCTTTGTATGCATGTGGCATGATATCCATGGTTTAGAAATGTGTTCTAAGACATGCTCTCAAGCAAAAGAATGATTTGCAGGTCAACATTGTTGATATCCATTAGCAGAACAAGAAGTCATGAGGTTTATTGTTGATGGTACTGTGGTCAGTTCATGCAGCAGTGAGGAAATGGGAAAGAAGTGCAGCAAGTGAGTGAAGAATCTAGATTTGGGAATATATGAGTTTATAATGTATTCATATAATTCAGAGTGCCTTTACTGAATCAAAGATCAATAAACACAAAGGAAACTTCATTTTTAGGATGACATCTTATTGGCAGCAGTAACTCAAATCTAAATATATGGAGTAGCACCCCTTCAGTGATTTCTGCTCAATTTTTAGAAAGACGGTAATGACAATTAGAGATTTCGTATGAACAAATCCATCATATCACTTGTCATTTTTTCTTTCTTTTTAGCTTATATCATTTTTTCTAATATCTTTCTCCTGTTTGACCTTAATCTGTCTTTTATTGTTAGGAAACCATCTGTAAATATCCTCCTTGTCTTCATGCGTGGAGGCACTGAGTCACCCCTTTCATTCACTTTTTGATAGACTGAATATTTCAAGTCTCTTCCTGAATGACAAGTTTTCTTGACCTCATTTTGAACCAAGTTTTTGAAGTATGAATGCAAGAACTAGACAGATTTCTTTAGAAATATGAAAGTATTGCAGCCATCTTACTTGGGGTTATTTAAAAATAAACCAGCTAATGGCAAGAGCTAGCTTTTTATTCTCATGTTCTGTCATCTTTCATTTTATTTTGTTGCTTTTTATGGATTTTCAAATAAAAATCACCTGCTTGTAGCTACTGAAGTAATAGGTTTTTGACACCTTTTTAGTTGTTCTAATTGTCAATGTTTTTACATAGAATTGCAGGTTTGCAAAATAGCTTATGTTTTTGAGTACTGTCAGATTATAACACTATTCTTTTGTTAAAAAAAAAGGAAAAGAAAAAACAACATATGTTGTTTTAGGAAAACTATAATTGTTTCTTACTGTGGACTCTAGTCAGTGGATTTTGGAACAGAATGAGAAGTTCATAGGGATAAATAATAGTTTATTTTGGAATCTGATCGATAAAAGAGTGTTAAAGCTCTGAAGAACTGAAGGTGGTGAATTAATATGTGTTCATATGTATGTTACTATGTTATCTGCCAGCACCTTGAAGCAAGTTGGTATGTCTGCAGTTACTTTCCTCTTCTTCCTTTCCTCTTCTCCAAAGTTTGCTCCTCATAGGCTTAGCTCTTCCATATACAACTACTTTTCTTTTTTTTACATGAACAGGAACAGATATATCATGTTAGGCTAAGAAGAGGATCTTCTGTATCTACTTTACTAGCTACTACCATAGACACATGTGTTTTTCCAATTGTTTAATGTGATAGTTGCCACGGGACCACAAGTGGGCCATTCAGTTGTGTGCTCATTTTGAGCCACTGTTGAAGCTTCTTCCTGACGCAGTGGCATGGGTAAGGTAGGTATGGCCAGAAAATTAGAAATCAGACTGCACTCAGTTTTACTTAATGTCTCTGTTTTTGTTTAAGAAGTTGACAGTTTCTAAGTGAAATACATACTAACTGGATTGTACATACCCAATGTAGCATTTGTTTTCACATCGTTCTGCATGGATGATACAAGCATTGGCTTAAATCAGACTTGTCAAACTCACATGCTAATTATGAAAATTACTTTTTTTCCCACTTGTAACAAATTTCTACAGGGATGCTGGCATCCCATGTGTTAGCATCTTGAATATGCTGATAGGTGTCTGTCTCGTGGACCTTGTGGGCTAAACTTTGAGATGCTTGGGAAGTCTAAACTAATCTGAGTAGTTGCGTCTGTTATACAAGGAAGGAACCAAAAATAGTAATCATCTCTGTTAATGCCTTTTTTTTTTTTTGTATTCTTAAGTTGGATCATTTGAAACCCTTGGAACTAAGTTATTCTGTTTAAAATGTGTTCCTCGTGGTCAGGTCCAGAGTCTGATCATGAAAAAAGGTGTGTTCATGTTATACCATTCCATGGTGTAACAGACAACCTTTTTATTCTAAGAATAATTTGTAGATTGAATCCTGATTCAGTTCTCATGATTTATAGAAGATTTGGACTTAAGCCTAGTGTAACAGTTTTAAATCAAAATTTGCTGGCATGGCTGTGTGGGATCCCAATTATCTCAATATTCCTTTCCAAAATGGTGCCTGAGGCTGCATTATCACAGATTTATGCACAATTGTGACTTAATTTATTTTCTACCTAATACAAGGAGAGTGGAGGAGCAGTGAGATAAATGTCTCTTTTGTTGCATTGTTAACATACATGTTAATATATTATGTTAAGATAAGTGTTAATATAAGCTAATTGATTGTGTGTATTTATACCAGTGTAGAGGTGTAACCAAAGATGTCAGAGAACAGACCCTTTCCTAGAAGAAATTATGAAAGTAGGAGCATTTCACCCTTGGAGATGAACTTAATTTGTTTGGGGTTGTGAATTATATAAGCTTGGGAAAAGTGATTTTTTTTTTTAAATAAAATATTAAAAGAATAAATAGTAGAAACCCTCGCATTGAGTGTTGAAACTTGCACAGTTGTAGAGCTGCATAGCCCAGTGTTAACACTTGTTTATGGCAAATACAAAATTTATCCTGTCTTTTGAACAACCATCTTTTGACCAATGCAGGCTTTATAGAAAAAAAAGAAAAGTTACTGATGGAGTTTGTTTTGGAGACTTCTAAAAGCATGAGGATCCTATATTATCTGTCTGCGTTTTGCGGATTGCTCTGGTTTATTTCCATCGAAAAAGAAAAATTGGAAAGAAAGAAATAAAAAACACCTTCAGAGGAAGATGCTTTTAATTTGATATGCTGCTTTTTTTTTTCTTCAGAGATTTTCTCCTGTTTTCCATATAGATAGAAATGAGAAATGAAGAAAAATCTTAGCTTTAAAAAGAAATATATATTACCAGATTTGGTAGTGAGATGTTTGAACTGTAGAACTACAGTACAAAAACTGTCTCATGGTCACCAGTAACCAGAAGTTACTGGTAAGATGTTTTTCGTTATGAAGGGTAGTGTTTAGAAGACATAGTGAACTTGGCTCTGTAACATGGTTGATGGAAATTATGCCTTTAACAGCTACAGATCAGTGCTATGTTATATCTGGTATATATAATGGTCTAGCTCTTTGTTTTTGATGGTTTATGAACAATAATTAACTGAAGAATGAAAGATTGATTTGCAGTTTCTGTTGGGACTAGTTTTCTTCTCTCAAACGAACTATAAAGTGCAAGCAAATTTACTGTTACGTTGTCTTTCCTGGTGAAAAATCAAAGCATTATTCTGTTACAATAAAGGTGATTATAGCTAGCTCTATTTAATCTGTCCAAACAGATTTTCTCTTTAAACAGTTACAGCTCATATTAGTATCTGCATCTAAATTGGTAGAATAAAAGCATGAAATAGAAAAGTAAATGCAAGGGTTGCAAAGTCAGTCATCTATATTATAGTTAATGCCAAGCTATCAGATCTATGCTTAAAATGGCTTCTTTGTGGGTCATTGTGATGCTTGTATTGTTGTTTCAAAACAGACCTGCTAAGAGTACTGTAATTTATTGAGAGTAGGCTGCTTGAACTAAAAGGCTTTTGTTAATAATTAATTAAGGGGACTTGTGACAAGTTGTGCTGGCATAGGCCTTCCAAACTTTTCTGTTTAAAAACTTCTCCGGGGTAACATTTCTGGAAATTACACTAAACGGAGATTAATGTTATATTTGACTTCAGAAGTCAACACACCGAAAGATAGGTTATATAAGAAGTTAAACGGACTTGCTGATTAACATCAGAATTGTTCACTGTAGTTAAGTTTTGTTTGTGTAAGAGCTTGGAATGATTTTTTTCAAATTCTGCTTTCCTTTTATACATAAAATATATAAAACATACAAAATTTTTGGGGTAGCCTGTATGAGAATGTATACTGTGAATCATATGACATCACATTTTTACCTTCAAATGAATTTTCAAAATGAAATAATTAACATTTAGATAAACCATCTTTTATTGCCTTAAAATAATAAATATACTGCTTGCAGGTGTTTTATTTAGAAAATGCTAATAATGCCTTCAAACACCTGACTGAATCTCTCTTACAGACTTTAGTAGGAGTAGGTAATTTTGTAGACCCTTTTCCAGTGATTTTGGGGCTACTGTGGATTGAATAGCAGTGATATCAGCTTAATACATTTCTATTGTACTTCCTACAAGAGGAAGAAGTTTCTTAAAATTCCCAGTTCACACTCAAAAGTCAAGAGTGGACGCATCTTAAACAAAATTACTCTATAGTAATTAAACTGATTCATAAATTAATGACTATATTTCTTTTTCAGCCAAGTGCAAATAATATGAGTCTGCATTGTCCTCTTCTATATGCTGTGTAATACTCTTAAATGTTGACTCTTAAATGCTATCATAGGATAATTTTGTTTGAAAGGGACTGCTGGAGATTATGTGGCCCATCTACCTTCCAAGGCAGAATATGTTCCTGTGGGTCTTGCCGGGTTGATCTTTGAGCATCTCCAAGGACGGAGGCCCCCCACCTTTGGATAGCCTGTTCCTGCACATACCACTTTCCAGTGGACATCCCTTGCCACGTCTTCTGATCATTGTTTCCTCTCTTTTTGTTGTGTGTCTTTGGCAAGAGTCTAGCTTTGTCCTTCTGGAATGCAGCCCCTTCCTCCTTGAACTTCTATTTCTACAATGTAGACCAACCAGTTTCTTTAGCCTCTCCATGTCTGTTGCATGCTGCAGCCCCCACACTGTCCTCTGCAGGACTCTCTCTCAGTTCCTCCCCATCTCTTTTTGCATGGGACTTGTTTGAGCTGTACTCTAATTTCCTTTTGTCTCCAAACCTACCAGTCATCTTTGCTTAACTTTGGATTTTAAGACTACATGCATTAATTTGTTTTACATTGAAAGTAGTCTAAAAGAGACTTCAGGTTGACTGGAAAACTCATAGGGCATATTGCTTTCCCCTGGGGGCGCTTAAGCTGTATGACTGGACTATCAGGACGACTTAATAGCTCTCTTCACTTCATATCCAGGAGAAAGCTAAACAGGCGGGAATTGCTTCTCCATTGAAACTTCTTTGGAGCGCTTTGTAAATCACTGACTTGGGGTGATCAGCGGCAAACTAGTTGTGCTGAGTTTAATTAATGCTTCTTTGTTCCTTTGTCCACTTTGCTTCTGCTTTGTGATGTTTCAGCTGTGAAAGAATGGTCTATAAATGAATACCTTTGTCCTGTTGACTTTTACCTCATTTATTTTGAGCCTGTCCTAAAGATATGGTGCCAGCATTCTTGTTTTATACTTGTTAATTTTACATTGGTATGCACATAGTTGAACTTCTGTAAGTGCAAAAGATAGAAGGGAGGTCTGTTCCACCTTCAGTCATAGTGGAACTTTGGAATTAAACTCCAGTTTAATTAATAACTTCTCATGTAATACCAAACCAGTTATTTTACTGAAGTTCAGACAGGTGAGATGCACTATGCTATTCCTGAAAATCACCTCTCTAAGCAGACAAAGCCTTTGGCTTAGTGTATCAATGAAGTTTGCCATTAATGGAATTAACGCTGGGCTATATCCTCTTTACCTGTATGGCATTAATCATTGTCATCTTCAGAATTTATTCTATTTTTTTACGCTGATTTTTAATGAGGTGAGGCTCATAACCTGTTTTTACAGAAAAAGGAGCTGAATCAAAGTGACTCAGTCAGCCAGCGCAGACTTGGGATTAGACATAAAATTACCTGATGTCTCCCATATATAATATGCAAAAAACAACCTTTTATCTCTGTCTAGATTATGAAATGATAAATTATCAAGACATCTGTTATGTACTTTCTGCTCTTAATGAACCTAGAAGTCTCCCAGAGTGGTACTGTTGTGAATATGCTAGGTCAGCTGCACCCAGTCTTATGTGTCTTGAGTGTGGCTTATCAAGGTAGAGAAACATAAATATTAATGTTTGTAAATGAGTTGGAGGGGGGTATTTGTTGTCTGTGTATTTCTCGTGGCAAACTAAGCTGCCTTTTTTTTTTTTTTAAGCAGGATACAATTATT
>VZSG01000731.1:185283-197012 GCA_013398315.1 Nothoprocta pentlandii
TGCAATAGTTTTGGAGAGTAAACATTGTATAGAAAAATCGAAATCTCTGCATTTAAGCTATTAAAACATATCTATTAGATTTGTTATCTGAAATGCTACTGACAACTACATTAACTGAGTTTTTTGAATACAGGTGGTCTGGTGGTGTAAATTGCTGTGTTGTTTTAACTGAATCTAATTTAGCCCATACCAGCTGAAGACATTGGAAAACTTTGACCATGTAAGGACTAGCTGCACTAATAAAACGGAGCAGATATGGATTTATTTATTTATTTATTTATTTATGCTATTGTTCAGTTGGTCTTTGACAATGTGATTCCCTAAGCAAAGGACCTGGAAATAGGTTTCATGACCAGGAGTACCTTTTGTTGTTTTGTTTCCAGTCCAAAATATGTAGTGACATAATGTAACCTGATGTTCCCTGCTGTAGATTTAAAGTATGGACCTCCCTTGTATAATTTGGGTAATTAACCTATTTTATCTACCCTTGGTATTTATATGGCAATATTATGTCCAGAATCAAGAAGTGGAATTCACTCACTTCAAAAGAGTAGAACGACAGAGCTCCATTGACTTAACTGGAATTAGGCTAGAAGAGAAGAAAGTGACTGAGTCCACAAATTAGCATTTGGCCATATTGATTGGCTCATATTTTATTACATGAACTACATGAAGATTGTGCTTGAAAATCTGAAAATGAAGAATGGAAAATGTTGATTCTTCCTGAAGTATTGAGGAAATAATGTAGATATGAGGAACTTTAATTATACTGAAAATACACATGATCAAAAGGTGGTCAATGTAAATGTAGAAGCTGCTTAGAGTCTTTGAATATTAACATCTTTTTGCCTTTTTTCTTTTAGTATTAGTCATTTTGTACTTTATTTAGAACATACAATATTCTTATTCTTGCTGATTGGCATATTTTTTTCGACCAAGATTTAATATTGTAATTACAACCTAAAAGGAAAAACGGAGAGAGCATGTGTTAAATTGTTATCTACAGGAATACAGGGATGAGAAAAAACTGCTTTCCTCTCCAAAACTGTTATAAATTATATAGTTGATCTTAGAGATGATCAGCCCTTAAGCTGAAGATTCCACTCTTATTTTTGCTTATTGCAATTTGTTAGAAGTTAGCAGAGGATTTTGCTTGACTCAGCAAGACAGGACAATCAGATGTTACTGCTTTGCAGACATTACTGCTTTTCATTTGCAATAAAGAAAGGCAAAAGCAGCAAGTCTGAATTCAGCAGAACGCATGTCATACCTGGTTACTGAGTACAGTGGCCTGGATGGACCATTAACTGTTCATAAGCATTAAGGAGTTGTGGAAGCTCTTCTTCCCAGAACGATGCTGAGGCTCCTCTGCTGAAGTGAGGAAGGAAAATATAGCTGTCCTTTCTAAGTCCTAAATCTAAATATTGGAAATATGAATTAGAATTACATTTTTTTTCCCCCTGCTGGGATAGCTCAGTAGAGTCCAGAATTTATCTGTCCCCCTGGGTCACGTGAAAGGGGTTAACTTCCTGGAGTTTGTACAACTTATGCAAAAGCCTAAAGGAATTGTAGTCTATGGAATGTGGTGATTTTCCCTTTCGATGTGCTAGCACAGAAAGGGCAGAGTTGAGGTGATGCTCCCTCTTATTTTCTTTGCTTCTCATTGTCTGCACTTGATTATCATATTATGCTGGTTCTGTGCCAAAATGTGACATCTCCAAACTCTTCAATTCTCTTTCTTAGGCAAATGTCAGCAGCTGATTGACGGCTTTGATGGTCTCTTCAAAGTGCGCTGTCAGTGCAGCCTTTCTTCACAGTGTTCCCAAGAGACTCTTTTGCCTTTATTGTAGGGAGTGACAACCAGGCAATAGCTGAGTGTATAAAAATCTCCAGGCAACTGTGAAATGCATAAATATGAATAGTAAGAATGTAAGAAAGTGTGAAATTTAGGTGTGGAGAAGTTGGACTCTGCACTAAGAACAGAATTGGCAAGGCAAACCTTCGAAATCTGCCTTGTTTATTTTACATATTCTGGTAGTTGACCTGACTCATTTTTGGTCATGTTTCCATTAGGGAGTTATTTTTTATATTGCAGTTCTGAATTCTGCAATTCTTCTCCTCATCACAAGTGCTTTGGAAGGCTGTGATAGGGGGAAAATATTGGGAAGATACTGTACTCTCAGAATAGTACTGACTGTAGAATAAATTCCTGCTTCCTGTGGGGTGTTGGATGGGAGCCCCTGGCCTTGAGGGGAGCCTGAGCTGTTTTCAAAAGCATCCAAACCACTTCCCTTAGGTAATAAACTCCTCCTTTGTAATAGTGCTATAAGATGCATGGCATGCATGGCACTTACATATTATTTTTTTAATCCCAGAGTCAAGATAGTTTTATAGCACAGATGTAACTCTGAGTTTTAGTAACAGAGCTGGTCAATTGGTAAATTCTCTCTTATTTTTCTTCTGTTAAAATCCCTCAGTATATCCCTAACTGGATATGCTGAGTATCTCAGAGGCCTGAACCATTCTTGAGATGTCTGGTCGCTATTTCAGTGTAATTAATATGATCTGGGAGACTTGTTCACTTCAATATTGAAGCAGGCAATACTACATTTCAATATTACAGCAAGCAAACAAAAAACGCTTTCATTTCATTTGTTATTAGATCGTGGCCCTGTTACGTAGGTGTCTGCCTTTTAGGCATTCATCGCTAATGGATGTCTGACACAGCAACCAGACTATGGTAAGCCAGAATGCACTGGAATTATTTGAATAGTTGCATTTAGGGATCTTTGCTAACCTGTTTTATTTCAATGCAGTTGGATTAGCGTATGCTCAATGAGCTGCTCATTGCTGCTGCTGACGAGGCTGGAGTCCATAATTTCCTCGGCAGGGGAGAGAGGTTGAGTAGCACCGTAGGCATCTGTGTGAGCAGCAGTTTGGTTTGTTGGAACTGCCATATTGAGTGAGACTGTGTTTGCATACATTTATTTAGTATTGCACAAAACCCATCGGCATTCACAGGCTATTAAATAAATGCCTCAGCCCTTTCCTGTGGCCGAGCCCTTGTGGCACACCATGTGAAGAATCCTCAGGCTTGGGAGGAGCGCCCCGTACAAATAATGCTGCGGTGCATTTTCACTGTGGTCTGGACTAATACAGGACTAACATGTCCACTATGAAGTAAAATGTTGGGTTAGATTCTTCTGGTGGAAAATTTTACAGAAACCTTCCTACCCTGGGAGGTTTTGGTTCAAGTAAAAGCTCATCTTCCATGGGGAAAATACTGAAATATATCTGTCCTCGTATTAGCAATGTGAGATGGACCTAACCCTACCTGGAATGAGTCAGTATTTCTGGAGGTTGTAAAATTAAAAAAAAAAAAAAAAAAAAAGAAAAAGAAAAAGAAAAGAAAAAAACACCACATTTTAAACAGCAGCTACATTTAGTTTTAAATTATTTTAATTTAAGGTATTCATTATAAATATTTAAAGGCATATATTTTCAAGTTCTTGTTTCAGGTGGCAATGCTGATGCAGTTATTGTCAGCAGACAAGTTCTGTCAGTAAGGATTTACATCAGTACGTCAAAACTGTGCAGGAGAGAGAGAGAGAAAGAAAAAAAAGAACACAACCACCACCATTATTTTACAAGGAAGGGTACTCAGTGACAGTCTCGCTCTGACACATGAGTCTCACGGAATCACAGACTGGTTGAGGTTGGAAGGGACCTCTGGAGCTCATCTAGTCCAACCCCCTGCTCCAGCAGGGACACCCAGAGCACGGGGCACAGGGCGGCATCCAGGCGGGTTTGGAAGATCTCCAGAGAAGGAGACTCCACAGCCTCCCTGGGCAGCCTGTGCCAGGGCTCTGGCACCCTCACAGGAAAGAAGTTCCTCCTCACATGCAGATGGAACTGCCTGTGTTTCAACTTGTACCCACTGCCCCTTGTCCTGTCACTGGCCACCACTGAGAAGAGCTTGGCCCCTTCCTCCCTGAGTAACACTTTGAGGAGCTCTACCTGGGCACATGCCATTTGCCAAAATGCAAGAAGTGACATACTCTACATCATGAAAAACGCTGTTTCAAAATTAAAATGCAGGAGGCTATCTTTTTTTTATCAGTTCTCTTAGTTTTAGTGCTACTAAATAATATTTTATCTTGAGTCAGTCAGATCAGGCTGTGAACCTTTCCTCTTTAAATTAAAGGGGCTTTTGCCTTTGAGTTTTTGGTGTGAAGGGGATCAAGTCTAATTCACATAACAATCTGTATTTAATGTAAACAAAAGCACTGCTGCCAAAAATCTCACATTACCATTTTCAACACAGATCAGAGATGAACAATCAATAATTTCGGCTTCCAAAAAGAGATCATACTAAACCCATTTAAAGCTAAACAAAAGTATTAGCTGTAATTTTCTATTTGGAATTTATCAGTGTAGTCCATAGCACATGTTGTGATTTGCCTACAGCGAAAGAAGTATTCTGGGCATTTCTAGTACTTGAAAATAAATCACTGTCTGGCTGAGGTTTTGCTGGTGCTCTGCACACTACAGCAGAATTGATGGAGATTTCTGATTGTTAAACACTACTGGCTTATCTGCAAACTTGTGAGTTATTTGTCAGCTTTTACATTCAGGTTTCAGTTTCATTTTTCTGTTGTTATATTTTTCAGTTATTATTGTGTTAAATTACTCAGAGGGAGTTGGGAATTGTTTATTGCTGTTGTCCAAGCCAAAGTGATGTAGCTTATGACTCCAGTGGCTCTGCTGTAAGCAATTATTGACCTCATGCACATCTTGGGTTCAAGGCTTGGCTTCTCTGGTGATAAAAAGCATGAGTAGAAATCTTATTTCTAACATCAATCTAAAATCCTTCGCCCTAAAGTCCATCATAAAATTCAAATCGACTTAAATAGGTCAGATTCTTAACTGAATTCTCCATTTTTTTTTTGAGTGAAAAAGCTAGTTGAGTTATTTATACATATAAACAGATATTTTTGTCTTTTGGTATTAGCTTTTTTTTTTTCACCCCCTAATGTACAGTATGTTTGTGACGATTAATGTCTGTATTTAAAAATCTTTTTTTAAACCTCCTTTTCTTCTTGCATGAGAAGTGTGATCAGCTTTATGGAGTGCAACAAATAGCCATCTTATTAGCAAAGAATAGAATGCCTGAAGCACTTAATTAATTAACTTGTTAGCTCTGATGCTGAAGATGCTGAAATTATGCATTTTTCACTAGAATCATAGGACTGTTATGAGCATCTATGGGTTAACTACTTGCCTGTGAACAGAAACTACTGTAGATGAATAGACATATTCTTTAGCTCTGTACTTGTGTGTGATTTAGCTTTGTTTGATTGCACAGAAAGGTTTTAGTTCTGCAATATTCAGGGTACCACATCCTGTTCTTTATATAGATTTTCATGCTGTGGAGTAATAGCTTGGAGTGAAATTACTTTGCTAGTGCAGCACTTGTACATAGTCTTGTCGTCATCTACTACTTCATGGAGAACTGTTGAAGAAGGTTTGTAGGATTTCATTTTATTGTTCTTTCCTCAGTATGTTCATGCAATATTTATTTGGCAAAAAAATAAAAAAAAAGCATCTGTATTTGGGATGTTTGGCTCCTTGTACGCTCTTAATCACAGAAAAACACTGCCATAGAATAGCAGTTTTATGTTTGTTTTTTACTTAATGTTAAAAAATATCACATCTTAAATGAAAAATTTATTTAAAATTTTTGATGATTTTTATTTCCATTGAGTTTACAGTTCAGTCATAATAGGTTATACAGGTAGTTTTAGAGAAATCTTACTAGAAGATCTTGAGATATATACAATGAATATGAAATCTTCTTTGTGGTGGCCATCCCTTGTGCTGAGGTCAATGGGGGGAAAGTGGTGTTATTGGTATTATCATAGTGCCTGCACTCATAGTGATGAATTAGTGTTTCACGTTCTGCTTAAATTGCTTTTTTTCTCAATTTTTATGTCATTATTTGACTTTAGCGCTTGTTTTGTACGTTCATTCCTGGTCAGGGATAACATTTCCCAAAAAAAATCCTGACTCTGCTTTTGATTTCGGTGAGTGTGCAGAGCTGAAATTCGCAGTGATCCGAGATCTGATCGACAGCAGGAGGAGATGGTCGTGCTGTGAGGGTGGCTGGGGAAGGACAGGCAACGCTAGTCAGATGGCTGGGAGCTGTGATGGATCCGATGCAGCTTTTTCATTCCCCTCTGCTGTCATGAGGCTGGCAGAGGCCCTACTTTTCTGCGCATTTTTTTTTTCTCCTCAATAAAGAGCGCTGAAGTTGAACACAGCCCAGAAGCAGTAAAATGGTAATATGACCTAATGCGGTGCATAGCACTGGATAGTAACTCTCCAGGACGACTAGACACTCTAGAAGGGGAGGATAGAATAAAGGCGTATAGAGTTTCTCCATTAGCAGTCATTACAGTGTGTTAACAGATAACTTATTCTTGTCTTGATGCAAGTACATTGATTGTTTCACTGTGCTTGAGTTTGCTGGTAAGCATATCTAAAAAATTACTTTCAGAACAAAAATAATTCCAGTGTATATCCTATTATTTGTATGAGGAATGCCTTTTTAAAATACTGTTTTTTAAAATTTAATCTTTAATTTCTCAGTTTTCCAGATATTGCAGACAATTTTAATGAAAATTGAAATTTTCAGTACAATTTAATCAGATTTTATATGAAGCATTCCAGCAACTGAATTATCAAAACTCTACAGAGAAATATTTTTTAGAATAATAGATGTGATCTTTTGCCTTCTATTAGTATTACAGCAGTAATTTTCTTGCAACAGTCATAAAATGAGAAATTAAAATGAATCGAATTTGAAATATATAAATTTTAAATAATGAAAATTATAGTAACTCTTTGGTAAGTTTTGCAGATGATCATGTAGCAATTTTTAAAAAATATGTATTTTAATGAAAATATATACAAGTACTGTTGGTTTAATCTTAAAGGAAAAATAAGCACTTTGACAGACCTGCATTGAATTGCTATGTGGACTCCATTGAACACCTAGTTTGCAATTAATGGGTGGAAGGAAATAGCTTGATTAGCTTGTAGGGTATCAATAAATGAAGATACCTTTTTGTCTTCTCAATAGTTTGGGGCTCCTATCCTTTCTGATTATAGATGTAGAGATACATCACAAGCCCTTGGTGAGGCAGAAGACAAGTACATGTGAATTTATAATGCATTTTCCAATGCAGTCTCACACATTGCTTTGAATTATTTTCTGTGAATATGGAAGATAAGCCCTGGGAGTCTGAGGTGACTTCAGCAGGGACTTGGAAGAGTTCATGCCCGGTAAGGGTCAGCTCGACATCATCAGAGTGTGAGGCTTGCGGAGGGCAAGAGGCAGAAGAGCCCAAATCAACAAGTTGTATGAAAGACTTGCTCAATGGAGAAGACTGTGCTTCCCCCCACCCACTCCTTTCCCTGCGTCACCCTTGTCAGAGCCAGAAAGAAAAGGCCACTCTGTCTTATGAAGAAAATGAATTCTATCTTTGTCCCTCCCATGTATTTTGGATCCTGCCTAAGAAGGCTTCCACTGTTTTTCTCGTAACTTTTTCTCTTGAACTTTTTGGAGGATCTCTTGACTGAATGATAATGTGGCAGTTCAGTTAATTGAAACAAGTTATAAACGAAACCGAGTCTGTTAAAGACACCTTTGATTATGAAGATGGAAAAGATGAGAAATTTTAGAGAGCTGTTGTTTGAACTAATCTTGACTGAATCTTCTAAATCACAAATCTCCTTGAAGAGCCCTCTGAGAACTTCCATCTTGTCCTTTATTTCTGAACAAGAGGAGGGGGAAAAAGTGTCTAGAGAACAATTTGAGATGGTAATTCCCAAATAAATTTTAAAGTTGTTGACTCCATGCCGAGCTTTTCAGAGCTCTGAAAAGACTTATTCAAAAGTGGAGGCTAGAAGCAGTTGGAAACAAATGTGGAATTATCTAAATAAAGTCAAGGAGTAGCAGAAATAGTTTTTTTTAAAAAAAAAAAAAAAGAAATGGATGTCATTTATATTTGTAAATCATAGGGCAGGGAAGGACAATGAAGAAATTAACAGCATCACCAAGGCTGAGAATGAGTGCTGAAGATACAGAGAGAAGACCTTCTAAGGAAGGTAGTTTGTTCTTTGGGCAGCTGGTGTTCCTGTGCACAAAGCAGCTTTTTCAGGTATGCTCAGCTGTGACAGTACAGTTATTCATTCTGTTACCGAACTGCTCAATGATGAGTTTGGCCTTAATCTACTCCTCACATTTTTCTTCCTTTGTTCTTGAAAATACCCTCCCAGAAAACAAGTCAAGCCCCAAACTGCTTCACTGATCAATTCTTGGAGCCGGCTTCACTCTATGACAGTAAGTCTGACTATCTTGCTACCATGTTGAACAGCTAAAGCAGTAGCAAACCCATGAAAAACATTGACAAAATGTCTCTCCTCTTAAGACTGTTTTTTTTCTGATAAGTTTTCAGTATTTAGCTCCTTATTGAACTTCTGACTTGTCTTGCACTTAAAGCAGTTAAGCAAAATACATAACTTACTGAAACCATAAGCTCTTATGTGCGAAAACTGCAGTGTATAACAAACTCTATGTGCCTCCAAAATATATATAGCATTTGATTCAAAATATGTTTAGGCTGATGAAAATATGAGAAAGTAGGAGTGTTAGAATGGAGGCTTGGGTACTTGCAGGCCTCCCTTGTGTACATAGATCTCAAAATCACTTGCAGAGGTAGAATGGAAACAAAAACGCCACAACTGATGAGTGAAGCTAAAAGGAGGTCTTTTTTTACACAATTTTATGTTGCATATACATTGATGGAGCAAACTATCATCAAGAATCATCAAGTAAAGTAAAACTTAAGAAGTATAGATAGTATATCATAGCTAAATAATTCAAAATAAGGGATTTTGGACCTGCTGCACACAACCTGCTGGCTGCAAGACAGCCCAAGCCTAGGTCAAGAGATGCAGGAACATCTCTTGTTATGGGTCTGCTGTACCATGAGGGCAGTACACAGCTATTGAAGTAAATTGGCCTCCTCTGTAGGAGCTGCCCAGTTCCTGGGAGGCTTAAAGGGTTTTCCATATTCTTTGGGAATAATTTAAACTAAGCATATGAGAATGCATTAGAAGTTGATGCATTATAGCTTCTCATGTACTTGCCTCACCAGGTGCTTTTGATATATTTCTTTAGCATCTATAATCAGGAAAGGCAGAAGTCCTGCCTGTGCAGAAGACATGCCAGGTCAAATGCAATGACTTCTTCTGGCTTGAGAAGGCACTTGTGAGGAACAGAAAAGCAATGATAGCCAGCCTCATGATCTTTCTTGATATGTGGTTATGTCCTTTGTTTTTGAATTTCATTATGATTATGTTCTTCTCTGTTGTGTAGGAAATAGCCAAAGTATATGGTTGTCACAAAAGTAACTGTTGGTACTGCCCTGTTCCGCCTAGCTGTTTTCTGTGAAAAGCTGAAATTTATTGTAGGTAGCATAACTTAGCTGCCATGTGATTAAATCTAGATGCTAGCAAGCTGCTAGCAAGCTATGTGCTATGCTAGTGCATAATTCGATGAATGCTTTGTAGTAAAAGATATGACGTGAATTCCTCCACATGAACTAGCTGCTGTCACTTTATGAGATATTTTTATGAATGATGAAGGATCAATTTTAATGCATTATTAAATATTAATTACATTTCTGAAATCTACTGTTCTTTAATTATGTAGTTGCTTTAATGGCATCTAATATCTGTGTCATCTTCATCCAACTTTGACTTCTGCTTCAGGCATTTCTCATTATAGTGTGTGCATGCACATCTGTAGATTGCATTACTATAGCAAGTGAATGTAGCCAGTCGTCTTTTTCGGGTATTGTGGCAGTGAAGTATGTAATTTTTCACTTTGCACTGACAGTGAGGTATGTAATTTTGAGCAGTTTTCACAACACTTATGTACTGCATCCTTTGGCAGCTCTAGGGTTTATTTACTGAATGCAAGAGTAATCAAAACAAAATTACAGGGCTTCTGGACACTTAAGAAAACCCTTTTTCTTTTTAGTGTTCATGATAAAGATAGTAAGGAATATATATTTGCATTTATATGCCATGTGATAATCCATATCTACCCAGAAAGAAGTACACTGGTTTTCTGGGGGCCTTTTTTTTTCTTTTTTTTAGCACTTCTAGGAATGAAGATCTTTAAATCTATCTGTGATTAAGCCTCAAGTGCAGTCTAGCTAGTAGTTACAAGAGAAGAAGTTTGGGTATTTGAAGATCCAAGTCACTAGAATTTCGCCCTTTGTTAAGGAATTCTTCTCAAAACAAGTTTTGAAAGCTACTCACAAATTAAGGCGGTACAGTAATTACAAAAGCAGACGAATCAGATGCACTTCCAGACATGCTTCTAGAACAGTGTTTTCTAATCAGAATGAGTTAGTGTCACTCACGTTAGTAAAAGCAAAACAACACATTAGTGTGTGTTTTCATGTATGTCACTTGAAAACTCAGTACCTTACATACCATTCCAGCAAGTAGAGCTGCTGCAATGTAGAGTTCTTCTCAGAAACAGAAGTGGAGAAATTTGTGTGTTTACAAATGTGTAAAGAGTCCTCTGTGATGGGAAAAGAAAAAGGAATGGAAAACGGGTTGACCTGTCACTGAAAGGAGAAGGAAAGAGATGAATTTGAACAATTTGGTGCATATGTTTGCATGATGTGTACTTAGTGCAGACTGTGGTATTTCATTTGCTTGTGTTAAATCTGCAGTTCTGAAAGTATTTACTTCTCTTACGCAATTGTACCGGCGAATGTCTGCACATATAAAATTACATTAATTTTAATTCCTCTCTGTTTGGACATGCATTCTGCAAATTAAGGTCAAGCTGTTTGTGCAGATGAATATTGGTAAATATTAAACATCCTTAATTTAAAGATCTTCTCTGTTTAAACATGTGTTGGGCAAATTGAGGCCCTGCTGGTTTTTTGCCTCAGGGGAAAAGAGGTGCGTGCTCAGTGGTGGTAGAGACCTCCAGGAACGCGGATGCTAGAACCCTGAGTTGTGCTACTCTGAGAGCTAGAAGGAGATCAAAAACCTGTCGCGGTGGTATTTGGTCTTTTCTGAACTCGAGATGAGGCAGTAGGGGGCTCTTCAGAAGAACTGCATGAGGGTGCAGTGTGATGGTGCCCTGAGGAGGTCCTTGTTTCTGTTACAGATCTGCCAGGGATGGGAGGAACCGATGGCTGACCTTGATCTATGCCTAGTAATGCTTAGGACAATATCTGGCAATTGAATCTCCGAAAACCATGAGAAAATGGTGCTGTTTGGGGGTGTTGGTCTGAGCACTCGGATGCTGTCAGCCTGGTTGGTGCATGTGCAGTTGTTGTGATGGACATGCCCAGAGCTGTCTTTTCCCTGTGCACAAGCAGTAGAAACGGGACTTTGCCCATTTTTGAAACCCTCTGTGCTCCAACAGTTCTCACAACTCTGACACGTAGGAGCTCTTCCTGCTCCCTGCATGGGCACAGGCTGCCCTGTAGCATGTAGAGTGTTGGAGGATTGACAACAACCAGCTCAAGGGCTTGCTAGCCATGCAGCCCCTGACATACACGTCACAGGACCATCTGAGGGTTGAGGTGGGCACTCCAGACTCTTCAAGCACAGCTCTGTCCTCCCCCGTAGCT
>VZSG01000731.1:197181-222959 GCA_013398315.1 Nothoprocta pentlandii
GTTTGGAAGATCTCCAGAGAAGGAGACTCCACAGCCTCCCTGGGCAGCCTGTGCCAGGGCTCTGTCACCCTCACAGGAAAGAAGTTCTTCCTCACATGGAGATGGAACTGCCTGTGTTGCAACTTATCCCCATTACCCCTCGTCCTATTGCTGGCCACCAATGAGAAGTGCATGGCCCCTTCTTCCCTGCATTCTTCCTTCATGAACTTATACATGTTAATCAGATCCCCTCTCAGCCTTCTCTTCTCCGAGCTGAACAGGCCCAACTCACTCAATCTCTCCTCATACGAGAGATGTTCCATTCCCTTAATCATCTTTCAGGCTAAACAGGCCCAGCTCACTTAGTCCTTCCCCACTCAATAGATGCTTCAGTCCCTTCATCATCTTTGTCACTCTCTGCTGGACCCCCTCAAGAAGCTCCACGTCCCTCTTGTCCTGGGGAGCCCAGAACTGCCCCCAGTACGCCAGGTGCAGCCTCCCCAGAGCTGAGCAGAGGGGCAGGATCCCCTCCCTCCTCCTGCTGCCAACATCCTCCTGATGCAGCCAGGATCCCATGGGCCTTCTTGGCCACGAGGGCACTGCTGCCTCATGGTTAACTTGGTGTCAAAATGACTTTAGTGTCAAAATTAACTTGGTGTCAAAATGGTGTCAAAAGACCTCCCATGTTCTAGTGAAGTTAGTGAAGTTACTTTCTCATCCGTGGCGAGCAAGAAAGGCAAGTGCACGAGAAGATTGCAGTTCTGTTGAACCAGAGTGTTCAGTCTTGTGCTTTTAAGCAGGGTTCATGATTTAATTTGCGTCTTCCTTAGCATCTTTTAGGCTGTGACAGAGTTTGGAAAAAAACAGCTGACTGAATTATTTTCAGGAGAAAAGTTCCATGGTCACTGGACTGAAAGAGACAGTGCTGTTTTTTAGCTTGCTTTTAATAAATTGTCGTTTCATTCCCTACACAAGCATCTTGAGAAAGGGACTGCATCCTGCAGTAGCTGACATTGCTATGTTTCTTATTTGTGTTCAGATTCCTTGTTGACCTCAATTGTGGATCTGATAAGGCTTTCCCTGTCGTGTACAATACAAAAAAACAAACTAGTAAAAACCTGCAGGGGTTAAAAGCAATGAGCAGTGTGGAAAAATAAGATTTTCTGATGACTACATACGCAGTAATGGAACTGTGTTAAAATATTGTAGTATAGCAGTTTTAAAAGAGCGATTTCTTTTTGATTAAAGCAATACAATCAAATCTGTCCTGACAATTCTGGCTGTCGTTTTCTTTAGCTAGTAGAAACCTGCCTTACTGGTTTATGGAGCCATGGTGCTAGCATGTAAAGCAAGATGTTATGAGTCATTTGAATAATTCTTTGTTCTCTCTTAAAAGCATTGCCAATGCTGTTTTCAAATAACTTACTATACCAGGCCATGCCCCTAAGAATGCAAACCTAGAGCAAGTCTGAGTTTAATCAATTCAAGGCAGATTATATAATTTTTGCAGTGCTGTATGCTGTGAATTAATTTTGTTAATGTTCTTTGATAGTTTTGCTCTGCAGCTTTAGTGAATTATAATTTTATTCGTAAAAATAATATAACTTCTGAATTTGAAGAGAACTTTTTCCTAATGCAACTAAAAGTGCATTTCAGGACTGATAATAATCTCTTGAGGTTGGTCAGCAGAATAGCTTTCCTGACTCCAACTGAAGAGCCAATTTATTGCATGAAACCCTGAAATCATCTGTTTTAAATTGAGAACTTACTGATGGAAAATGGAACTGCCCTGGTTTCAGCAGGGCTCTGGCATGAGTCTGGAGAATTTTCCTTTGGAGACAGTGATATCCAGGGTGAAATAAGTGAGGTTAGAGTGACTGAGGGACAGGCAACAGCCCCACCTTGTCAGCTCCCTAGCGGAGCCCCAGTGCCCAGGGCACCTGCAGGGACCACTGAGGGTTATGGTGGCCTTGGTGAGGAGCATTACGGAGGCAATTCCATTCGCCGTGTTACAGCCGAGGACAGCCAGCCATAACATGGTGACTGATCATCCCAGGGCAGTAAGAAAGATGTTTTTGTGTTGTCTCTTGGCCACTGCTGGATCACTTGTTTCTGCAGGAACTGCAGCGGCAGAAACATTGGTTGGGCTGTGTTAAGCAAATAAAGTAGTTCCTCATGCAGCTGAACAATAGAGGTAAAAACTGGAGAAAATCTTTTAGTCATTGTTAGCATTTATGTCTGAAAGGAAAAAGAGATAGAGCTAGCTTGGTTTCCACCAAACCAGGGATAAAATGTGGTCGTTTCTTAGGGATCATGCTAGCTTTAACCTCGAGGGGAGGAAGCTTTTCCTGAAACAAAAAACTCTTAATTCACTTTGAGCCCATTGCAATTGACTGAAAATGAAAAATGCTGGCCAGGTTAGCTGAATCCCAAACTGATGGTGTGATATCAGTTAAACTCTGTAGGACTTTTATTTTGGTCTAGTATCTTTGATGGTTTCCAGGAGGGTACGCAGTTGAATGGAAAATGGTTTGCTTCTCCCTACTAATAAAACTGACTGTGGTACGAATCATTTTACTGGCCAAACAAAAGGAGTGACCAGCTCATTGAAAAAGTGTAGACGTAGCCAACCACAGAGCTTCCGCATGCCTTCAGTAGGTGCTGCCCAGTTTACCTCCATGGCCAATCTTGCAGATAGCTCTAATTAAGCCTTCTGGAAAGGCTTTACTAACCCTTTCAAAACCCCACGGCTCTGAAAAGCTGATTGTGAATTTCCTTCCATCTGCAATTTTCTTCTTCTTCTGGGTATTTACTACCCAGTTTAAAATGTTGCAGTAATTTATACCCAAGGCCTTACCGCAAGACCTGTGGAGTGAGGGCTGCTTTGTGGTTTAGTGCTTTTCCTAAAGGACACAAATGAAGTCCTGTGTGCCCAAAGTATGACCTCCACTGCTGAAGGCAGTTGGCAGTCTAATAAAATTCAAAAGATTACTCTGTGCTTTTCTGTTAGGTAGATATCTTTCCTGTTTCTTTGAAAAACAATTTATAGAAAATGAAATAGTGCTCTTGTACTCTTCCTGTCCTGTAATTTAACCCGTCTTGTTTTTTGAGATGTGTTTTGTTTTGTTTCTGTGTTGTTTTTTGCTCCTGTCACTTAATAGCTAAAAACGGCTAAATCTTGTCTTGTGCAGTTTTAACAACCCAAGTTCAGTTTCTACTGAGAATTAAGATAAGGCCATTGTACTTCTGTACTCTATCTAAAATACTGAATTGAGATTTTAGTGAATTTCTGCTAACCATAATCATGTTTTCCTCCCTTTGTTTATTTATTTTTTTCTATTATGTGGTTGATTGTCAAGTCTGCATGTACATGCTGAGGAAATATGTAATTCCAGTTGCTTTGTTCTCTTATCTTGAATTGGCGTAACTGTTCAGTGTAAATAGCCTATATGATGACATTAGATTTCCCATACTGAGACCCTTTAAAGAGCTGCTCCTGTTTAAGCAAACATATATTAAATTAGTGGAATAGCATGAATAAAAAACTCCCAGCCTACTAAGATGTTTATCTTGCCACTACTTGGGTAGAGCAAGATTGGTCATCTGAAGCTGTTGTACTGACCGTACCTTGGTGACTGGGTACAAACCCTGCACAAATGTTTCTGCTCCGCACTCCACTCTGTACAGGCAGTGTTTGACTGATACTGTACTAGCACAGCTAAATTAAATAAATCTAATACCAATATATTCTGCCATTATGCTTTTGAGGTTCATAATTTTTCCTCCCAGATTAAACAGCAAACCACGTGCCATATCTCTCAATGTCAACTTTTTTTCATTTCTCTCACCTTTTTACTATAATGAGGATGAAAGCTGATGTGAGTTGGTTGTCTAAATCCCTTGTAAAATGGTACCTGGTGACACAGGTTATGCATGTGCACTATTCACTGTCCTGTCACTGTTTATACAAGCTCCTTACGAATAATTTTTTGCATATGCAGGATAAGTGTAGGACTGTTGACTTGCAGTGGTATCTAGAGCTCTTCTATATATGTATATGTAAAGCAGTTAATAAAAATGCTATTATGCTTTATTTACATATTTTTCTGTGTAATTTAAGATTACAATAATCAAAGGCTTTAATTGATTCTGAAGAGGGATCATTCTGTGTAATTATTCTCAGTGTACCTAGTGAGTTTGTTGTTGGCTACCAGGCAAGCCAGTAAAAAAGAAGCTTTCAGGTGGCAGTAGGCATTTTATTTATAACACATTGCCACAGTACAACTTTGTAATACTGTCCCCTGTATTGTTTGCAAATACTAGAGTAGACCCTGAATGCAGTAGTATTTGAGAATGCTTTGAGCTTATTTGGTTCAGGGTGTTGGGTTTCTCTCACTTCTGCTATCAGAACCGTTTGCAATGAAAACAAAAAAACTTCAGCCTCCTTCACCAAGAGTAATAATGGAGCAGCTAATGATTCATAATGTATGTCTTAAGGACAAGACTTCTCATCTGCAGTGTCAGTGTTTGAGTGACAGGCCCATGCTTGAAGGAAGAGTATGATTTCAGCATTGAGATATGTCATGGGGATTACGATGTTGATCAGAGAAAAGAAACTTGCTAGAAAATGGCTAGGTTAACTCATGCTGTATGTATGCAAGTGCTCTTAAGTGGTTTCTTTTGGATCTGTTTGCCTGCTAACTACCTAACAGTATTTACAGAATGACTGATTAAAGAGGTATCGGGACAAAATATTTTCTTCTGCACATAGCTGAAATTTTGGATTAAGGCAGTGGGAACTGCCTCGGCCTTCGGACAAAGCTAACTGAACGCATGAATGCCACTGAACGTAGCTGACAAAGGCAGAGCATCTTTGTGAAAAGGCTCTCTAAATTCTTTCCCACAGAAGTCAACGAAAGGGTCCGTTGTCCTGGGCTACGTATTTCGTCACTTAAACTTAGTGGAGATAGATTACTTTGGACTACGCTACTGTGACCGAAGTCATCAAACGGTGAGTAAGAGACACACTAGACTGGCTTTTCATCTGCAAAATTTACCCTGTTTCGACCTTTGCCTATATAGCATTATTTTGTTATACTTTCACTAACTATTCCCTGAAACAGTTTTCCAGTAAAAATTTGCTTGTGCTTACTTGCCTTAAAGTCTTGGAATGGTCATCGGTGTTTTAGGCAGGAGAAGAATCAAATCCCAAATTCAGCATAGCTGTTGAAAATAATGTTATAAATATAGCAAGTAAAAAAATGTCAAAGCAGAGTTAAATTTTTTTCAATTTAATGTTTTGTCTTGAACTTGGTGCTTAGCACGCGATTCTTTCCTGACCATGAATTCTCTTTGAATGAACCCATTGTAACTTAGTCCCGTTTTGGCTGGGCCCAGAATATCATAAAAGCAGTGCTCCCAAATTTGTGAAAAGCCGATTTACTTGGGCCACTTGCTGATCTGTTGTATGAGAGCGTAGCTGCTGCTTTGAAGGAAGCCTCTGGCTGTCAGGATGTGTTGTGTTGTAGGGTGTGATGCAGTGACTTCTTGTTTACTCCGAATCCCAGAAGTCAGGATATTGATGATGACCTTTGGCTCCGCTTGAAGTGGTATTGTGTCCTTAAGCTGATAACCATGAAAAATCAACAGGGCCTCTCTGCCTGTGGAGGCCTTTTCCACCAGGAGATTACAGTCTTAACTGGGCGAGACATTGAAATTAGTTTGAGTCATTTTAGGGCCCAAACAGATTGGGCAGCTGTAGGCAAAACCTTCTCAAAATGGCTCATGAAGCATCACTGCAGGTAGGGAGAATGAGCTGGGAGTGCTCACTAAGGGGACCAGTGCTGTGAAGGTATCACATTATAAGGTGATCTTCATATTACCTTCCTTTTATGAAAGGAATATTGTCCAGCCTCTAAGTAAATTATGTCAAACTGCTTTTAAAGTCAAATATATTTTGGTAATAGGCACAACACCCTAACCTTAAGAGATGTCACATTTTATCTGCAAATGATAATGAGTATTTGTTTCTGTGCTGTAGTCTCAACATTTATAAATTCAGTTCATTGATAAAGCTTCAGGCTTTTTGAGTTTCATGACATGATAGATGAAAGTCAGATTCAGCTATGAACTGTAAAGTAGGCTGCTGAAAACAGCATTTTTGATATCTCAAGGAAACGGTGTATGAAAAACAGGTAGCTATTTTTGGCTCTCAAAATTGTTTTCTTTTCTTTCTGTAAAGATAAATTCTAGAGGTGTACACAATATGTAGTGAAGAGTTTAATCAGCATGATGAAAGTAAGAGAAAATGACATTGAAAGATTTGACATGTAAAGGGACATTTTAGGATGTATGCTGCTAATAGACCAGCAGATTTGGCTTACATGATATTATTGACAAAATAGGACTGACAGGATACTCACATCTTTGAGATTTGGATTGGGTGTATTTTGAATTGGCTGGAACAGATTTCCAAAGGGAAAGAAAAAAAAGTTACCTGGATAATTAGTTTTAAAACTCTTCGCCTGATTCAGTATCAAAGAGAAAAATGTGTCTGGAGAATTGGTGACTTATTAATGTTTTACTATTTAATTTGTCAGGTTATTTTTGCTGTTATGTATTTAACTGAACGATGAATAAAACAGATTGGACAAAACTGTATATTTTAAAGAGGACAACACAGACACAAAAGGATTTTTTTTAATTAAGGGTTTGAAAGCACTTCTTCCCATTACTTTTACATGCTTCTGCACTTGTGATAGTGAACTTTTATGTATGCTACTTTTTATGTAGGTGATATCGTAATTGTTCTAGTACTTCTGGTCTAATCAGGGAACAGAGTTCCACTTTGATATGTCATACATGAATATGTAACAGTAAAGTGCTCTCTTCATGAAAAGTTAACCAACTAATTATCAAATGTGAGAGAACTTTTAGATGCAGCACAGAGACAAACAGAGCAAGAAAAGTGAGGTGACCACGGACGGGAGGATAAAGCATAAACTGGAGGATTCTGTGTAGTAGGGTAGTAATTTCATCATGCTACATGAATTCCTTGACAACAACCCAAACCTTTCATGATATTTATTTTGCAAAATCCAGCACTTGAAAGTAATGAATTGCTAAATTGACCCTTTCAAATGAAGTACTTAAGCTGTTGTCTCTCTTGTGCTCTGAGACAGAAATCTTAAGGAAAAACAAAAATATTTGGATCTTATACTTTGAAACTCTATCACGATCAATAGGCGGGTTGAGGCTACCTATTAAGGTAGCAGTAGTGTTTCCTACCCTTTGAGTGCTTTGGTAAACAAACTACGCAGTGCTCTCTTAACACAGCATAGTACTTTTTTGGGGTAAAGCGAGTTTAAACGAAAAGCAGTGTTACCTGGAACTGTACCATGCTGTGCCTTGCCATCAGCCCTTCCCTTTAAGCCCTCTGCACAGCTGCACAGACTGCTGGCACTTCTGTCCCACGAAGCCCAGAGCAGATGCTGTTCTTCCAGTGTGGACGGTCAGCTGGGTCCTGACTGACCAGGGCTTTTTGTCTTCTACCTCACCTGTCAGCAAAGTGGTACACTGTGCTCAATACAGTGCTTCAAGGCAAGACGTAGTTACCTGAATCTGTGCTGCAGAAGCTGAAAACAGCTCAGGAAAGTCTCTCCTGCCTTTTTCTTTGTCACTGCTTTAGTGATGGGGAGGGCAGAGCCTCCCTCAGCTTTAGGGGAGGAGGGACCAAATGCAAGGTAAGTCAGTGTCAGGAGGCTCACACAGGTCCCCTGCTCATCTTGCCTCTCGTTCCCACCTTACTGCCGCTCCTGCTGCTGTGTTGCCAGTGGGCCTCAGGAGAGCTGTGCAAATTATTATTTTGGCAGGATGCCACTGTCTTCTTGAGGCATATGAAAGAGAGAATAGAAACGGCAATTTTAACAGACTATATCTCCTGAAAAGTTGAGCAGAATTTGATGAGACAAGGGGCACTTTTATACCCTAGAGGCATTCCTTTGCTAAAATCACAAAAGCGTGCTGGAAAAATCAGGCTTTTAGAGCTTCTCTTAAATAAAAGATTTTGGGATTATTGCAGAAAGCCAGATCAGCAAAAGCATTTTGAAGATACTTTGATAGTAATTGTTTTTTCACTTGTAGAAGTCTGGGTCTGTTTTACAGTCTTAGGCATTTCTGTATTGTGCTGCAGGTTGTGATGCATACATCCACCTTTACTGCTCCACTATAATGCTAGCCTGAGATGTTGAATTCACAGTGGACAGCATAGTGATGAGAACTCAGGAGCACGAACGCAGCAGATAGCAGTATCACCTTGTAAATTCAGCAGCTTATCTAAGCTGGTTTTCCTTGCCTCAGTTAGTCCAGGTGCGGTGCCGTGCTGACACGTCCTTGCTGCTCCAAGATGGGGAGCTAATGTGAGCTTGTTCCTGTGTGCAGATTGGTTTGCAGTGGTTGTTGATTTGGGTGTTTCCCTCTCTGTTGTGTGGAACTTCTGTTCTGAGCATACGGGTGTGACAGAACAGCGTGTTCAAGGTAGCCCTTGGCACTGCATTTTACAGCGGCATAGGCCGGGGAGGGTGAGGAGGGAAGGGGAGAGGGGCAGGTATTGGCTTCTTGTGAACGGGAGCTTCCTGCTGTGAGGTGCCCTGCTGCAATCAGGTCAGTGCTGGCAAAGGGAAACGGAGCTGCCAGTGCCATGAACCACACATGGCAGCAGTGTGGGCTCCAGTACACCAAGTGAGTTTCTTGATGCACCCTACATTGTTAATAAACGTATTGCAGCATGTTCAGTTTGGCAGGTTATTACACCACATCGGTAGATGACAGAAAAGGAGACGATCGAATGAATGGCATACAACTTAACTGAAGAAAAAAAAAAGGCATTTTTATAAAGGTGTTTTTGCAGCAGCAACTTTCAGAGTTATCAACAAAGTTACCAGGGTCTTCAGCTTAGAAGATTTAGAGAGTTTGCATTTAACATTTGTAAAAAAAGCAGAAGTAATAATTTTTATAGCTACTGTTAGCCGAAATTACGGAAGACTCAATAATTTCAGATTATAATTGAATAATTCTGGATAATCTCTCAAGCATTATGATTTCTGTTGGAAAAATGAACAAAAATTGGCATGTGTGAGGTGACAGGCACAACTTTGTAAGAATCTGATTGAGATACCCTGGTTTTTAGTTCAAAATTGATAGGTTTACCTCCACCAGACACTTCATGACTGATACCATAGCAAACATTTCAACCTAGTTAATATTTTGTTTCAATTAGGTTCATGGAATTTGACCTAGATTTGACCCTATAGAGAGTCAAAGAATGAAGTTGATAGACAGTATCTGCCCTCATTTAAAGGGCTGATTATAAAATAATGCATAGCCCTTTCACAGCTTTGTCTGTTTAGTATCTTTGTACTGGAGGCCCATTTGTAAAAGCAAGACATCAGGTATGACAATAGAGCCTGCCTGTTCTTAAAATGCAATACATTAGCACCTGCATTTGGCAGGGTAGATGCTAGGCCCTCCACTGCTTTGCAGTGGCAATGCATTGCTTGTTAGTCAGATAACTTGCTATCTGCACAGGAGAGTTATAGGTGGGAAATCACTGACGAGTGGCAAGCTGGTTGCCAAATAGCTTAAAAATAAGAATGAAACTACATGTCTCATGCTTCGGCACCCGTGAATGCTGAGTTTGTTGTCATCCTACTGTGCAAGTGTATTGGATTAGTTGGAGAGACTGCTTTTGTGTTTTCTTCCTCTCCATTGATTTAACAGGCGAGTTAACTGTGAGTTTACCCAACGTTATTTATATGCATACACAGACATTTGATATGTATACAATACTCGTGCATAGGTATGCCTGCGTGGCTGAACTGCAGGGGGTCATGGCATTGGGTAAGTTCTCATACCCATTGTGCAGCACAGGCTTGAGGAATGCCTTTCCCTTCTCTGTGAAATGCCACCTATCCCTGACTTGCAAATAGCATGTTAGGAAACACCTTTTCCTCCCCTCAGCCGCTGCATTCTTCAGGAGAATTTTGGCAGCCTTTGCAATAATAAATTGCTGCACGGTGATTTTAAGCGTGGGTTTGTGGCACTGCCGCAGCACTAAGTTCTTAACCAGGGACGTGACAGAACAGTCTGGATTCCTGCACCCTCCCCCTTTTCAATATCCCAGCTGCAAACCAGTCTGAGCTGAACTGTTTACCCTCACCTACACAGCACATGAATGTATAGGGCCGTGGTACCCTCACAGGAGCGTTTTCCTACTGCCAGCTGACACTGGATTTTTCCTGTACAAGTAGAAACAATCTGTTTTACAGTGGTGAGAGGTTAGAATTCCTCAAGTCTAGGGGAAGGAAAAGAAATGCTTAGCAATAGGAATAATTAGATGTGTTCCCTTTCTTCTTTTCAAATTCTCTCCGGATCTGAATTTTGAATTTTCCTTCTGCGTTTTGTCCTTCTCCTGGCTTGGAAATTGCACTACAAAGACTGTACAAGAAATATATTTTACGTTGTAAAGTCAAGTACTGCTTAACTAGGAAATAGGAAAATTATGACTTTTAACACAACTTTAATGTGTTTGCATTGTTTATGTATGTGATGATACAGCATTTATTTACATGGCTGCAGTCTGTTTTATCCCATCAAGGTCAATGTATTGCAGGGATGCAAAAGGCAACACAATTCAGGTTACATAGATGACCGGAAATCTGTACTACTCCTTTGCTTGGCTTGGCAACTTGAATGACGATGCTCCAGCATCGGTTTTTGACATACAATTAATTTGTGTCCACATCGGAAAGTAAAAAAACAAAGAGGACTATAAACACTAAGCAGTGCACATACACTTTTGAAGCCTATTTCAGTTAAGTTACTGAAAATCATATTTGCCTTAAAGACTGATTAATTTTCTTTTACAGATTTTGATCTGATTTTGAAAGAGCATAGTTTTCATTTCTTGCAGTATAACCCAAAGCTGTCGATAAAAGAAAACTAGCTTAGCAGGGTATTTTTTACACTGTGATGCCAGTTTTTGAAAGAGGGATGTTCTGAGATCAGAACTTGCATTTAATGTAAGTTTTGCTCTTTTCTTAACTGTTGACTTTGAAATTTCTTTATTTTATTGGCTTACAGTGCTAGCTTAGATTATTGCTGATAAGGAGTTCTAAGAGGTTGTTTGAACAAGTGTGACAAGTTTTTCTTCCCTTCCCACTCAGTGTTGAGGTTCAAATGTATTCAGAACAAATACAGATTGAATATCTTTTTTCTTTAGTGAATTTGACATCTCACATTCATTCTGTATCCTTGTGAAACGGTCATATTTGGCTCATGAGAATGTGAAGAGGCAAATATAAAGTTTTCCTCATGTGTGAGGTGCCATCTTAATTATTTTTTGTTTTAAAATGCAGTTCATTGAATTGACGGATGATAATTCTGGTAATCTTAGTTTACGTCAGTGCTCAACAAATATTCCTGGGTGTGAAATGACAATGCCACTTAGCTAGACCAGAGCAAGGCACAGAGCTGGTTATAGTGCAGGTGGAGCTGCAGTTTATAGGAGATGGTTTTGATGTTTTGTCAGAATAGTGGTAGTTGTTAGCAACCAAATTCTTCACTAAATTGTGTGATTTTTTTTTTCTTTTGAGTCTCTTCTAGACTATCCTATCTGTGTTACTCATTAGTAGTGAAATTCTTTGCTCTGGAGACGTTCTCTGGCTAGAAGAGGAAGATTGTTGACTGATTGGTCTAGTCTTGTTCCTTTTGGTGTTAGCTTTGGAGGCACTAAGGAGTTTCTTTTGTTGATCTGCATAGTTCCTTGGTTAAAGTGGGGGACATATGGGGAGTAAATTCAGGCTTCCTCAAGAATCACTTTCCACAATCAGTGTTGTGCAGCCTTTTTCCTTCCTGTGTTTTAGGAAAGAATGCCATTCTTCACTGGTCCGAAAAAATTCATGCATGACTTTTGCATGACATGCAAACTCATGCATGCAGAGGACAGAATAGAGTAAAGACAAGAATGGCTTTGGCAGCAGCCCCACACTTCTTTTTTTCTGATGATGGTAGACAAGGTGACAAAAATAATCTAATGTGGTGGTTGTGGGAACAGGTTCTGCATCATGTAGGTGTTCGGTGTAGCCATCGTGAGAAGTATCTGGCTGATCTGGATGCAGCAGAACCATGCTTAGCAGTAACATTCAAAATGCCTTTTATTACAAGTTTGATAGTGAAGGATCAGAGTAATATGAAAATATACAATGGATTTTCTCTGCTCTGTTGATCAAACGAGGTAGGAGCCCTCCTAGCAGCTCATGCCGTGGCAGCACACCAAGTACCTCGCTCAGCTCTGGCACGGTTTCCAGCCAGCTCTTCAAGCCTGCCAGGGAAGGAGACCTGCACCCTTTCTCACTGGGTGCTATTTGCCCATGCGTCCTTCCTCAATTGTTAGAAAACTTTGCTAAAACTAAAAACAGTTTTTTCTTTGCTTCTGGTTAGGCCAGTTTCTTCCTACTCAGGAGTTCAATTTCTTGTACTCAGCAGAAACAAAAAATGATCATTTTCTTACATCAGTTGTTGCTTTTGTTTTTTTGCTATGGGGCAACGGAGTCCCTTCATTCTTTTCTTATGGGTCTTGTACTGCATGCTTTATTCAGAGATAGCCTGCTTAAGGTAATCTCTCAGAAATAAAATAGCAAGGTTGTACAGCAGTGTGCTATATAAATCCTGTATGGGGTCAACTCATCACAAAACTAATAGGTGGTATTTTCTACCAAGTGTATTTGCTTTTAGAAAGACCTGTTCCCTCAGAGAACTCAGGAGACATTACACTTATACAATGTTTCTCTGATCAGAAAGGTCTCTGCTGCTGCGCGTCTGTCATTAGCAGACAAAAGTGTCTCATGCAGATAGACTGTCAACTTCTGTGTTACTTAATCCTGGCAAAGACACTGTATTCTGCTGAGAAAATAAATCATCTTGCTTGTTTTATGTTTGTGAGAAAAAAAAAATATGAATGAATGCATCATTGAAATTACTCTGCTGATTTTCAACGTTGAGTGACTAACTTCCATAATTCTCTCTTACAGTACTGGCTGGATCCTGCAAAGACCCTTGCTGAACATAAGGATTTGATAAACAGTATGTAACTAATTCAGCCTTTGAAAGAAGCATGGGAAGATGAAGCAATTGAGAAATTAATCTGTGTGTGTGTGTGTGTTTCTATGTATATGTGTGCGTGTATATATGTATATGTGCATATATATTTTTATATATATATGTAGCCTATGTAAGGCATTTGTATTCCTTTTGCAAAAGAATAACAACTCTTCAACTTACTGATTGCTACAGTTCAGAGCCAGGTCAAAATTTCATGTACACATTACATGTACCATTATTTTCTAGGGGCATTTGTGAGATTAGTGTCCAGGGATTTCTTTGCCATTGCATTTTTAATTTAGAATAGCAAATTGTACTCTTAGCTTGTATAATTAATTTTGTGGTAGCTCTGATACCTCTACCATGCTAATCACATTTTTTTTGTCTGAAAGTAAGAAAATCGACTCGTATCGATAATGTATTTTCTAATATTTCTGCTAATTACTGCCAGTCTTCGGACAGGAAGACTGTTACTTGCATTGCAGTAAAGGGATTTTAATAAGATTTCTTAACCAATAAACTGTAGACTTTAAAAGATGCAAAAGTGGAAAAGTGAATGAAATAAATACAGTTGTAAGAGTCTCGGGACTGAAACTGTGTATGCATATGTTTAAGAGATGAATTAGGAAAGCTTTTCTAAATATTTATTAATTAAACTATAACATTTCTTCATAAGATATTTGAAAACGTGGATCAGATTAATATTAAAGTGTAATTTACCATAGGAAAACACATTTCATACAGTAGAGCATTTTTCAAAAGTTTCAGTGAAAAAAGATACCTAAAAGTCAAAAACAGGCATTAGAAGAAATCTTGGAAAAATAGCACTGACATCTAAAGTTAAAATCTTCGAAATAAGAACTCGAGGTAGAATATGGAATATAAATAAACAGACTAGGAAAAAATGAACAGTTAACTTCATGTTCATTATTATTATTACACTATTAGTGCTTTTTATTATAATTATCTGTTTTTCTGTTGCGAAGGATTTTTATGGGGCTGTGTTAGGGTTTATTGGTGACTTCACATTTTATAAAGTTCATGGTAGGTGTTTTATAATCAAAAAGTATTCATAGTTATTATCTTTTGCTGTGATACCTTTTCTTTTTTCCTCAGCTGGACCGCCATACACTCTTTACTTTGGCATTAAATTCTATGCAGAAGATCCATGTAAACTTAAAGAAGAAATAACCAGGTGCAGTATTTTGATATAAGTACAGCTTGTTGGTTTTAAGGCATTAAGGTCAGGTGCATACTGCTGTGATGCGACTGGATTCCTTCTGCTGGAGCATCTGTGTGCAGGAAGAGAACTGTAGATATTTCAGAGAGATTGATATAATCCCTGCTTGGGAAAATGAGGTTGAAAAAGTACTTTCTAGTGAATAATAATTTTTAAAAAAATATGCAATTCAGTCTAATTCTCTCACTCTGTGCTCTCTTGTTCTCACTCTCTCAGTGCTCCCCTGCTCTCTCTCCCCTCGCTCTCTCCCTCACCTTCTCTCTCACCCCCACTCTCTCCCCGTGCTCTCTTTCTGTCTTCCTCCTGCTCTCTCTCTCTCCCCCCTGCTCTCTCACTCTCCTCCCTCGTTCTCTCTCTCTCGCCCTCTCGTTCTCTCTCTCCTGCTGCTCTCTCTCTTCTCGCTCTCTTCCACTGCTCACTCTCTCCCCTCTCCCCCCTCGTTCTCTCTCTCCACTGCTCTCTCTCCCTCTCTTCCATCTCTCTGCCCCCCTGCTCTCTCTCTCCCTGCTCTCTCCCCCCACTCTCTCCCTGTTCTCAAGCTCTTGCTCTCTCTCCACACGCTCACTCTCTCCCCACACTCTTTCCCTCTTGTTCTCCAGCTCTGTCCCTCTCTCTCTCTCTCCCATCTCTCGCTCTCTCCCCTCTCTCCTTCACTCGATCTCTCCCCTTTCTCGCTCTCTTTCTCTCTCCTTCCCCCCATGCTTTGCCCACGCACGCTCTCTGTGCACGTGCCCTTACTCTCTCCATGCACTCTCATTTTTCCCCACCCGTCTTTATGCATGTGCTGCAGTAACATTTAGAGTTGCTTAAACTTCTAAATACAGAGGATTTTTTTCTTTATTGGTCATACCTTAAATTCCAAGACTGTCTTTCAAGAGGACTGTTTTTTTGTACTTGTAAAAATATGTGAAGGAAATTGAGTAGTTATGTAGTTTGGATTCTTTTAAATACATTTAGTCTCTTAAAAAAAGAGAGAAAAGGATACATGCATGTGTGCATACTCACATATATACACTTGAATGAATTTTCACACAAGTTTCTCTGATTGCTTTATTTATCAAAGATCTTACACAATTTTATATTCAACGGGAACTTTGAAAAATGTGATATGTAGATGAATACAATTTGCACAGACTTGCATTAATAAATGCTAAAATATTTCTTTTGATGTCCAAGTTTGTGCTCAAGAGGACTATGACACATGAGAATTCATTTGAATGCATGCACGGATTTTAATTTTCCTTAATCAAAGGTGGCAGTTATTACAGAGTAAGCAGAATGTTTTTCATGTAGCACAATGAGAATTTTTTTCCCATAAGTGCACTGTGGTAAGAAAAGTCTCAGTATAACAAGATTGGTGTTGACCTGGTAAAAATAAATAAAATTACAACCTTGCAATTAAAAAGCATAAGCTGGATGCAGTACTTTTCTGCCCAGAAAGTATGATATATTTCTGCTGTACTTTTTCAGAATTACTTTTATCCCTGCTCACAGGGTGAAAAAAGCTGGCCCTGGGAAGAGAACATGAGCAAACTAACCTGTTGTAATTACTACTTGGGAGGCGGGTTGGATTTATGTCTGTGGAATGACCAGGATGAATTTTCAAAAATTGAATTTTGTTTCCTTGTAATAAAGTTAGTCTGTGATTTGCACTGCTAATTGGGTATGTAAATCTGGCTGAGAAGCTTTTTTTGCATAAATAGTAAGCCTCTGTTTTTGTATGCACACACTATTTACTTATCTGGAAGTTGCACCCTGAAAGGTACAGAGGCACATAAGAAAGGAATAACTACACTCTTCAAAAACACATTGAAGAAAAGCCAAAAGCCATCAAACCTTCTAGGTATTTATTCCTTCAAGCTCTTTAACCTTGGAAGGAAGAAATATTTTTTCAGGAAAAAAGTAAAATAATAAAACCACAATAATAAGGCCCAGGAGTGATGATGGTTACTCTTTTATTTATGATAATTTTCATCAGGAAGTAAGTGATTCCAGTGGTGTGCTAACTGTGTTTATTTGCAGCATATGTTTGTTATTTTAATATGTACGTGAGTGCACTCTGTAGGTATTAAATGTTAATGATCTGTGGCATTACATGATTACTATTTGCAAATAATGAAAACCAGTCAAAATTGTAAATACTTCATACCAAAATTAAATTTTGTTTTTCTAGACAAAAGCTAATGGTGAGGTGCTTCGTATTAACATTTACTGGAAGTGTTTGCTAAAACTGCACTATCATGTATGCATGACAAAGCTGACGGTGAGCAAGGGGAGAACACTTTAGCTGCAAGTTTGAACAAAAGAGCTCGCTCTGCAAGGAGCTTCGTGGCTTCAGTGGGAATTGAGAATGTTCATCGCTTTGTAGAAGTCACTCAAGCACTTAACAGCTATTGCCTCCCACTGCTTTTTGCAAGGATTTTTTTTTTTTTTTCAAAATTGTTTAGTTTTATTCTAGGGATGGGTACTGAAAATATACAGATGTGGATACCTGCTCCATGGAAAGGACATTGACAGCGATAACGCTATTCCTAAAGCTTTGGACTGTAGAGCTGCAAAAATGCTTTAAGAAACCACAAATGTGTATCAGCTACATATTTCATGTCAACGGGAAGAAGTGTAGATAGTAGATTTAAAATCTTCCTTATCATCAGCATCCATACAAAGAATGTTTGTCTAGATAGGACAGTCAAGTCCTAGATAGAAGCAATATTTGAGATATTGCCTAGAAAGAAGAAACCCTGAGCATCTGTGCTTTCTGTCTCCTGATGACATTCTCAGGACACTTCTGTGCAAGGCCTTGGCTCTTGGGGATGGGAAGTTACTTGTTTATGGTTTGACATTTCCTACTGTAATATCAGACAAAGCATAGAACATAAGTTGAGGATTGTTAACCAGAAAGATATAGGTATATGTATGGAAAGATTCATTTGATCTGATAAAGTTTTTAGTGGGTCTTAACTAATTTGAGGATTAGTTGTCATTCGGTCTGTAGTTTGAGAACCTCTGAAGGATAAGAAAGGGTGCAGTTTGAATTTAGATAGCAGTCCAAGATAGCAGTCCACGTTGTATGAATAATGTGTAATAGCGAATACAGAATAAAAGAGTTACAGGAAGCTGGATTAATGAAAATTGAGAGTACTCATAATACTTCTTACACATACTGTTGTATATGTATACGCACACACACACACACACACACACACACACACACACTGTATGCATGACCTAAGAATATTTAAAGACTATTTTTTATTGATGAGGATCTCCCAGCTTCCAGCATTACAACAAGTACAACACACACACACACACACATACACACACACACACACACACTCACATGTACTGTATGCATGACCAAAGTTATTCCTAAAAAGGTACCTTTTCAGTATCGCTTGTGTATTAGTTTGGTGCAAGAAATTCATCTAAGCTTCTCTGTAACACTGTAAATCTGTTGTAGGAAAAACAAGCAATGAGAATAAATAGGGAGAGTTGAAAAATTAAACTGTTCTGTCTGATGGCTTATTTTCCTGCCTTTGCTTTTCCATTTATTTTATGCATATTGTTTCATTTTAAGTTCAGCATTGCAAAGATAGAGGGAGATGTGGCAAATGCAGATGCTTGTGCTCCGCTAGCACCTGATGTGTGAGCAGTAGTCTGATGTGTATTGCATATGTACATGGGATGTTGAAGAAACTGTATATAAGGAAATTTGGGTTGTACTTGTTGTAATGCTGGAAGCTGAGAGATCCTCATCAGTAAAAAATATGCTTAAAAACTTTGAATTTGCATTGAATTCATTCTCAGTCCTGCTGCAGGTTTTTTAAAAAAATGGGGCTTTACTTTGAGGTCAGAATATGTAGTTCATAAAGTGGATGTTGGAGCAGGTGACAAGTCAAAAATTACATTTTATCTCTGCTATCTCTGTTCCAAGAGGGCAGGTGCTCTGGAGGAAGACAGATAGAATTAGTTGCTGGTAATATACCTGCCCCTTCCTTCTTGGGAGGATGGGCCCGGTGAAATCTGCTTCCTACTCTTGACCATTGATTCAAGGGATGTCTGTTGCCCATTTCTCCCCTATATTGATTGACTAATCAAGTTAAGCCTTGGTTCTTTGATAATTGTTTTTTTTTTTTTTTTTTTTTTTTNCCGCTCTCTTCACTGTTTCTTCACTGGTCTGTGAAAGTCTTTTGACTTCAGACTGAAATTAATTCATTTTGATTGCATATAGGAAAATGGCAAAGTTCTTCCCTATCCATTTTCTGCTACTAAGTTTATGTCAGTTTTTACTTGAAGCTTAGGAGGGAAAAAGTAATTCCGAAGGGAATACAGTTTTTTCATTGTTACTTAATTATGTTTCATGGTATGTTTTTAGTTAAGTGAGAAATGATGAAAGGTTGCTTGGTGCATCAGACTCAGTGCTAAAGCTTTGTTTCCTCACTGTGTTTTAGGTATCAGTTTTTCTTGCAAGTCAAGCAAGACGTTTTACAAGGCCGCTTGCCTTGTACAGTCAACACAGCAGCACAGCTGGGAGCATATGTGATTCAGTGTAAGTTCATCAGCAGACAACTTCTTTTAATCTTGTATTTTTTTTTAAGTGTTGACTGAACACTTAATTAACACTTAATTTCAGAATTAATTGTCTATTTTATTTCAGTGTTTGTTTCAGAATAGAACAAAACAGATCAGATTGATTAGAACCAGGAAGCTGTAAATAACTACCCATTCAGAAGAGAGGAGGTAGAAGTAATAAATTTAATAATATAGAAATACTACAGAAATGAGAGAAAAAAAAAAAAAACAACGAAACTTCTGATGAGTCTGATGAACACAGTTTTCCTTGACAGGAATACCTTATTTTGTACTTGCATGTAAAATATGTCAGCAACCTTTTCTGTAGTTTCCCTGTGGTGTATTTTTTACTTGATCAGGCAATTTACAGAGTTGATTAGTCATTGGCAGCCTCTAGCCAGCATGTTCTGTCAGATAAAAGAATCGTTCAAAATTTACATTATGTCAATATGAATGTGTCTCTGCTTGAAGAGATGTTTTAACCTGAAGAATTTTAATTCTTCCTGTCATTTATCTGCATGCATTTATCAGTAGTTAGCTTTTCAGAAGCTGAAGTTATATCCTAAACATATAGCTGAAGCTATAGCTGAAGTTATATCCTAAAGTTAGTGATGGAACTAAAGGTGAATTAGAAAGGAGCTGCCTGTCTACCAGTTACTCCTTTTAAACTGCACTTCAAACTCTACATTCAAACACAATAGGTAATCTTGGTATTAGGTAATAGTTAATTGCTACTAGTAGTTAATTACATAATAATAAAATTGTGTGACAAATCATGGTGAGAACTGATGGACAAAATTAGATCTAGTCCTGTAAAAGCAAGACCTTGGTCAAAATTTCTAGCTCTTTAAGAGCTCTGGCTCTTAAATTTCTCTTTAAAAATGTTTGAAGACTTCAGTGGGAGGCAGTGTATGGTCAGCTTTCTGTATTAACAGTATACTGTTTATTTCATTTTCAACAGAAGAGTCGGTTTGTTTTTTTCTTCTGTGACTGACTGCATGGTGAAATAAAAGTCATTTGGATAAAGACCGATTGACACGAATAGATGGATTAAATAATGTACTTTCTGATTAAGATAAGGCACTGAAAACTGTGAACTTTTTTTTTTCTATTCTTCTCTGTGTAGCTGAGCTGGGAGACTATGACCCGTATAAGCATACTGCAGGTTATGTTTCGGAGTACCGTTTTGTTCCAGACCAGAAGGAAGAACTGGAAGATGCCATAGAACGGATACACAAAACTCTGATGTAAGAATTAAGTAATATTGGGAACTTTTCATTTAAAATCAGATTCAGAAGTGTTTGACAAGCGCAAACAGTCTTTACTGTGTTGCCAGCTGAGGGCTTGCAGACTTGAGGAGGTGCAGAGCATGCAATGATGTTCCTCAACACAGTAGAGCAGAAAAAAATAGTGTATTTGAAGGTGTTCTTTTCAGAATTGAATAGCAAAATAAAAGAAAATACAATGCCTGTCAGATCCAGGTAGCAGTTTTTTGAACCAGCAGTTTTATTAGTGGTTCTATTTTTCCTTATTTTGTTGTAGTGAAAAAAAAGGAAATCTAAATCTTCTGAATTGTTTGAGTTCAGTTCCTTGTTGCAACACAGATCTCCTCTGTAATTTTGGACAAATTGCTTATTGTGACAATGCCTCTGTCTATTCTCTGTAAAATGGAGATAATATTTCTTTTGCTTATCCTGTTCTGCGTATTGTGATACTGAATTGTTACTGTAAAAACACTTGCAATATAGTAATGTAAATAACTATAGCACTAAGTGAATAGCACTTAGTACAATGAAGTGTCTCTTTCTAGCCAAATCTTTAGTTGGAGTAAGGAAGGGATGCTTGTAGCAACCTGTATAAGTCTTTGTGAGAGCAACTCACATTGCAGGAGATACCAAGAAATCAGTTTGTATGACCATAGTTTAGGCGATAGCCTCAGTTGCAACATCTTTATGAGTTAAAGACACAGTTTGGTTGTACAAGCATAAAGTCTTTTCACAGTGTTAACTTACATGTCTTACATAAAACATTAGCAGCAAGCACTTTTAGTGTATGCTGCAATAGGAAGGAACATACGATTTAAAAGTGAAAAAGTACCTAGAAATAAAGTCAGGCAGCATTGAAAAAGTCAGGGTATTTAGAAGTGCTGGCTTTGAACAAAAACAAATTCGAAAACTTGGCATGAACATAAAAATAGTGGGAGCACAAAATAATTGGTGGCGTCAGAAGAGTTTTGATTTAAACTGAACCAGGAAATACAGAAGTTTGCAGGCTTCAAAAATATATCTGAAGACATTTCTCTAGCATGAGAGGAAGCTGAGTAGGCATAAAAGTAACACAGGCCTGAAGTAATTCTAGGAGTAGAATATGAACCTTACTGCAGACAGGACAAAAGGGATCTGAAGAGATCAGAAACACATATGTCAGCAAACTTCAGAGATTCATGCAGCCTCAGCTTGGTCTTGGAAGAAGCTGGAAAAGACAGATTCCTTTTGATAATAGGGACTTGCAGAGCTTTGGTTCTCCATCTTCCAGGCATTGGAACGATAATCACCCTGAATACAAAAGAGCTTCATCTTTGTATGGTACTGACGAGGTACCATCTTGGTCATGATGGACCATCTCCGCTTGATGATGGACCCAACATTACCGCTTTGGGATTCTGTGTCACATTGCAATTTGTGCACGTGACATCTTTTCTTGATTACCGGTCAAAGCAGTGGGATGCAAAACTATGGTAAGAATGGACAGGACTGGGGACCATCGACTGGGACCCCAGTCCATCGACTGGGGACGTAAGTGGCGGAGCAAAGAAAAATAGGACTTGTAGCCTGTGGCCCCATTTTTCTCAGTGCTTGAATAAGAAACAACAGGAGCAGCAAAGAGGAAAATAGTCAACAACCTTGCACGGAATTTGGAGCAAAGAGCATAATGGGAGTTTGGAGGAGGTGGCATCAGAAAGGGGGAGAGCGCCTCTTTCTGTCCCATTTATTCTTTTTTATATATGAAGTCTCAGTAGTTTCAAAGAGCTCTGTTTTGGAATGAAGCTCACTTGCTATGTGAATTGCAGAGACAGATTGAGCACTCACAGTGAAGGTCAAAAAGAAAGATCTGTCTTCCCTGCTTGCAGTTAGAAATCTTAGGCTGCAGTGCCTTCAAAACTGCTACTGTAAATTTGGTATTAAAAATAAAATGTATGAAAGACATGCATACTAGATAGATAAAGCCAAAATAAACATTTACTTTCTTACTTCGAGCTTCATAAGCTGAAGTAAGTGTAGAAGAAGCATGTTCTAACAAATCCAAGTTAGGTGCAATTGTGATATAGCTATTATGTTATTAAGATCAGAGCATGTTCTTCATATCTTTTGTCAAAGTCATGTAGAGATAATCAGAACTAACCGTCTTGTATTTAGATCTAGGTTTCTTGTTTCTCCAGTTGTAATAAAGCCACAGTCTGGATAAAGGCTATGTAGTTTCTTGCCTGTAGTTCCCTATGTTAATGGCGCATGTATCTTGTTTAATGAGAGTAGGTATTAACTCAAAGCTGTTAACTTGGAACCAAGTTCTGTTTTGATTGGAATGCCTGCCTGTTGCTGTTTGCTTTGAGCTTTCTCTTTTAGGGAAGAGAATCTGTTGTTAAATAATTATTTCTGTGTGGTTACTTGGCTCCTCTGTTGTAACTGATGCACTACAGAGAATAGTGCTGCAAATCTTTTAGGGTTTTTTTGTTATACTTGTTCTAGATATAGGAAACTGTGGCACGGGGAGTTTGAGTCAACATCACAGAGACTGGGTTTAAGAAATGAAACTTGGGATTTATTCCAGATCAGCAATACTAAACAACCTTCACTCCTTTCCGTTTGGTTTCTCTAGTCTTTTGTGTAATAAATCAGACTGTGATTCATTTAGCTTAAAGCGTTTGTAAACTTAAAAATGAAATTCAGAGGCAGTGGGAGCAGCAATTGTGAAGGGAGTTGATAGCAGTCTTAACCATAGTGGTTAACTATGGATGGTAGTAGTGGTAACCATAGATGCTTACTGAGCCAGACCTCTGATGCTGTGCTCCTCCTTTCCTTGCAATTAGGTGACAGAGACTTAAGAGGCAGTGGAAAATCGAGTGATACCAACGTGCACACTGAGTGCTAGTTCAGCCTGTCTGTCAGCATCAGCACTGCCTGCATACGTTCTGTACACATGTGAGATCTCTCTCTGGATAGGATTTTTCAGCCTGGTGTGATTAAAGATATATCCCCATTTTTTCTCACCAACTTGCAGAAATTTTGTGAATAGGTGTATGGAGCTCAGCAATCAGATTTTACACAGCACGGTGTGTATTCCTGGATTTGTTTGGGATAAAGTTCTGAAGCAGGTTTCAGATTTGTGTGAAAGTGGGTTTCTCCAGCCTGGTACAGTTGGTCAAATGTAAACCAGCATGACAGTCCTGAGGTCGAATAACGATGTGCAGTGTGATTATGTTGCCATACACATCTTCAGCAACCATCAGTAGCTTCAGTTCTTGCATTTTAAGATGCAGAAATTCAGGGTGCTGCAGGAGGGTTACGATCTTTCAGTGCAAGTGGCAGAGCGAATATTGCCCTCTTCTGTTGTTGCCCCAGTTAGCAGCAGATTGGGGGTAACTGATACATAGCAAGTCTCCTGTTGGATGTTTTGAATCAAAATTAAATGTTATCAGTGGGAAATAGGGAAGCTAAAATGTCCATAGTGGATTTAGCTCTCAGATGCTCACGCTCTTACTTTGTCCAGCTAAAGCAGAGGTGCATATTTATTGCCAACAGATTTGGGATGTATTGGCAATATGCACGATGCTGAGGGGAGTTTGTGTTTCTGTATATGGGAAAAAAACAACCAAACAAAAAGAACTTTTTATCCTTTGATGTTAGAAGCAGTTCTTGGCCTTGCCTACTTCTTTACGTAGTGTCTTCATCATCTATATTTGGGGCAACATTACTCTTTCCTTACATCCTTACACACAGACCAACTATTCATTATTTTTGCAAATATCATTAATATATTAGGTATAATTTAAAAAATATTAAGATACATACTCAGTTGACATCTGGATCTTTTAGTACTTTCAGAAATTAATGGGATTGGTGGAGTAAGTACACAATTTTTTTTTATGTTATCAGAAAGGAAATAGTAGCAGTGATATTTAAATTGCTGTTGGACTCCACTGATAATTCATTGGTGAGATAATTTGCGTTGCTCAGTACTGATTTTTCAGCCTGCTGTGAACTCAGAGACAGTGCTGCTTTGATGAACATTTTACTGTTATCTGTGAGAGCTACAAATACGATTTAAAAAAACAAGCTGTGGAGTGAATTTTTATAGCAGCAGTGGAGGAAAATACTGATGTACAAGAAAGTACAGATTTGATGACCGTGACATCGTGAATACCCAGCATTCTGCATAATGTGAATCAAAAGTAAACTACTGATCTCCTGGGAGTTCTAGATCTTGAGGAGAGGACTTCAGATCTGCTGCTTCTCCCAGGTGCCTCAGAAATAATGGGAAACACCTGAGACCGTGTCAGCATCGTTCTGTGGATAAGCCAGGGTGAAGCTGCTGGTATCTCAAAAATAGTGAAGCTATTTAAAATACTTACATTACTGCATTCAGGATAGTACTTTTTTTTTTTTTTTTTTTTTTTTTTAAATAGGAAGATACCTGCTAGACTAAAGAAAGTGGAGAGTCTTGAGAAAATGTATATATTGCAGGATTTTTCACGTTGTGGATCAAGATCTTGAGCTCTGCCTCACACTTTGAATATGAGTGGTAGCAGATGCATTGAAATGTTTTCCCATGGTAATAATTGTAGGTTGAAGAAGGCGATGCATTTCTTAGAGTTGATGGCCTATGTCACCACAAATGGTGCTGGACTTTCTCTACATACTAGCAGCATTCATAGGAACTTTCAGAATGTGTGAGGTTCAGTTATTTGCAGTGGATGGTCTTGCTGTTCTATCAATGACAATAATTAAGGGAAGAACAAATGAAATTCTGAGAAATTGTTGAACACGGTGAATTTATTTAGTTTTTGAAAATAATTCCTCAGTGATGTCACATATGTTCCTAAGAGCTCCTTTTTTCTCCTTTTCTTTTCCCCTATTATTTCTTCCCACCATGAAGCTCATAGTAGTTATTAACTGATGTATTGGTATTTGCAGGCAGAAAGGCAAGTTGGGTGTGTGAAACTGCTAATCTCTAGCAACGGACTCTAGACTTTGTTTTTACAGTAGCAGGTTTGGGTATAATCAGCTGGCCTGACTTCATGTAGGTAAGATTTTATGAAGAAGAGAATATTTCATCTAAAGTCATGAACCTTGACTACAGAAATTCATACTAGCCTCAGTGCTTCCATGGGAAAACATTCCCCCAATCACTCACTCATTAATAATAGTGTAGTTGCTTGAGGGGAGAAAAAAGAAAGATTAGTATGTATATGCAAGCCTAAAAGTGAAATATCTGAAGCATGTTTGAGGAAGCAGGGCATTAGTGTGGTAGCCACACTAGTTAATATATATTTTATGTATAATAGAATCTTGCAGCAGAGGATTTTATAGTAAAAGCTTGTGCCCTCTGTAAAGTCATACTCAAAGCCAGAAGACATACAGTGCTCGAAAGATAATGACACTCTACAAAAATGGTAGGAAGGGTTGCATATCTGTCTAGCAAATACTTTTTTTTTTTTTTTTATGAAAAAAGGAATATTTTAATGTTAACTGTAAATACAAAGTCCTTACTCCAGCATGTTGTTTACAGGGGTCAAGTTCCTGCTGAGGCTGAATCAAATTACTTGGGGGTG
>VZSG01000731.1:223688-282550 GCA_013398315.1 Nothoprocta pentlandii
CAGATCCCTTTACCTATTTTGTAAAACAGCATGTATGTTGGGATTGGATCGAAGCCATCACCTGAAGGCTTTGTGCTTCTCGTAGAAACATCGTTCTATCTTGTTTGAATAATCGTGCTCATGACATTTTTTTTTCCTTGAATAAAAGAAAATCAAAAGTTCAAATGAGAAGTTGTTGTGTAAATAGTTCACTGAGTTGGATGTCAGTACTTTGTGAAATGAGTTAAAGGAAAGTAATGAAGTCAAGATGCAATCAAAAGATTAAGTATGTATTTACACCTGACAATTATGTACTCCACGCTATGAAGTATTTCTTAATAAATGTTGTGGTGTAATGATTTTTATATCCACTGCTCTATGCCACTCCACCTGTAGGAAGTGGGGCAGTTACTTGAACAAATTTCAGCATGATCCAACAAAAATAATGTTAAATTTGCAGAATCTAGAAAGTTTGGTTTTTATGTCCTGCAGGAACATAGCAGCTGAGTTATGAGGGGTTCACTGTAATATGCTTGGGTCAGATCCGTTTATTGTTGTATTTATGTTGCAGTTCAAGATTACTTCTTGATCTTTATTCAAGATGGAAAATAGAGATATAAAGAAATGCATTCTTTTTTTCACTATCTGGTCATATTGAAAATAAACTTGCCTTTAGCAGTTAGTTCATTTTGGAGCACAGGCATTGCTCAGGGAGATGAGCTTAAACTATATCGCTTCATAACCACACGAATATTTTTTGTGGTTCATGATCTGCTGTTACAGAACTAGTTGGGCTCTTCCACGCTGTTCTGCCAAGCAGCAGATGAGCTAACTTTTGCAGCTGATCCCTTTTTTTTTTTTTTTTTAAACTTCATGGCAGTGGCTCTGTAAACAACCTTATATGCAAAGATCTGTAGTCTTTCAAGCACTTTAAGTATCGTAAGGTAATACAGCATAAGATTTAGTAATAATGACTGTGCACAAAAGTATAAGGGAAAGCAAAAATCAGACCCAAAATACTGAAACTCTTTAAAAGGTTGAAAAGAGCCATTCTGACAACATCCCTTTTGATGGTCCCTTCTCCATGGAAGATTGAAGTCAGCACTTTGCTCTGAAGTGGGAGAACAGTTAACTGACTACTGCCAGTTACAGCTTCCAGAAATTGTGTAAGCTTTCCTGAGATTAAATCAGAATGAACTCAAGGAATTGGTTCTGTATTCACTGTCTAAGCAGTAATCCAAAAAGGGCTAATAGAAAACTTCAGAAGGCTCAAATTTTCTAGAGCTTGTGACTTTGTCAAATTTGAAACTTTAGGAATCTAGGTTGGCGCAGGATGTAATTCAAATTATTGACTGCAAATGAGGAAGCTGGAGGGGTTCTGCCATTCATGATCAGAATGTTGATTTATTTTGTACATGTATGGTTTGCAGTTGAGGCACTGATCTCAGGAACAGTTTCCCTTGGAGAAGATGGTGTGACCCCTCCTTGTTCCTCTTGGATATTGGTACCGTTCTGAAAAATCCTGAATCTCAAAGCTGTAGTGCGTTTAGGACTATTCTGTAGCAGCACACAGATGATGTTATTTCAGAAAGGAAATTAATCTATAGTGAAGTAGGTCAAGAAATCACTCTGTACTTTTAGCTAGGGTTTGGGTGTCTGTTGCTATCATGTCTTATCATGTCTTAATAAAGAATTTATTCTCTGAACTGTGGTCATTTGCCAAAAAGATGAACATAATTCCTTTTTTTTTTTTTTTTTTTTTTTTTTTTTTTTTTTTTTTTTTTTTTTTTTTTTTTTTTTTCTTCTTTACTGTGGAGTGTGGAAACCCCCATTCTTAACTACTATTTTGCATCTTTCTGTGGAAGTTTTATTATAGGAATTTTCATTAGATAAAGTACTGTTTTCCCCATTGCAAGATGGACAAAACAAATATCAGCAATATCAGACTTTTCCTCTCTAAACCTTACTGCTACTGTAATACAAAATGCTGATATAAATAATTGAAAAATATATGTTTTATTTTCTAGGGTGAAAACAAATCTGAATATTTTTTAGGATTAACACCTGTAGGAGTTGTTGTCTACAAGAATAAAAAACAAGTTGGGAAATATTTCTGGTATGTATAATTTAAGAATGCACTCTGTGTTTAACAATGTTGTTGTACAGAAATGTATGATATGTTCAAAAGTTGGTTTTATTTAAAAAAAAAAGCATTTCAGAGTTGGAATTCCTCATCTGAATTATTCCAAAATTTTAAATACTTGACAATCCAATTTCTATATAAATATATAAATTCCAATATAAAAACTATTTTATCTTTACTGGACTCATACTGAGAAGCTTAAGTGTTGCAAATTTCTTTTGAAATCTGTGTGAGGTGTAGATGTCGAGAAAAACATTACCAATAGATCCTTTTTTATGTTTCGATGTAAATATATGCAGCTTTATGTTTTACTTTTTATGAGGTCGAAGTTCCATAAATTCTTTCTGTCTTTTTATTCCGTATTACAGGCCTAGAATTACAAAAGTTCACTTCAAGGAAACACAGTTTGAACTCAGAGTCGTGGGGAAAGATGTAAGTTTTTATTCGAGCGTGAAAGAACAAAAATAGTCTCACCAGTCTTAATATATGGGGAAGTCGGGACTTCATCCCAATTCCCATGGGGAATTCATCTATCTAAGTGAAATTTTATTAATAGTTACTGCAGAAAGAGATCTTATGCTCAAGTGTCAGTTGTTCTTGATAGTGCATGCAGTTTTAAGAAAGAAAAAAGAGGAAGGGAAGATTTTTCCTCCCATGTTTTGCAGATGTGGGGAAAGAATGTCAGTAGAGCAGACACAGGGTTTTGTACGTTTTCATACTATGCCTTGTGAATTAGAACAAGACAAAGTATTCAGGGAAAGCTAATACCTACCTATACTGAAGCAAGTATAGCAGATTTCCAGGAAGAGAAGAAATTTTAAGGTATGGTAAGTGGAACCAAAAGAAATATATTTATTATCTGTGGAGCAGAGAGATCTTGGGGGGTGGTGATGGGGGAGAAGATGTAGGATGTAGGAAGAAGCGTGAAGTATAATAAAACAATGTTTAAGAAGTGTTAAGAAGTAAAACAAAACTGAATGCTCAAAATCAGTCTGTGACTTTTGGTTTCTTTTTGAGTTACGAGTGTAGTTTGCTGAGTTAAATTTTTTTGAAATTTTTTTTAGGTCTTTTTGGAGTCTCAAGGGTGAAAGTTTAGAGACAGAACGGTTGTTTTATGATAAATATTTCCTTGCTGGAACTTGAATATTTTTTGCCTTCCAGGTCATCTTTGTAAGTTTATTCATCTGTGTAGTTTTTTTTTTCCAAGAGATCATTTTAGTGCTTTCACTACATTCTTGGAAATGTATGCGTAGCACTGATGGATTTTGTTGGTTCAGTAGGGGATAGTATTTCTTGCTTGTGGGGATGTGTTGGCAAGTTTTGCTTTCAATACTCAGAAGTGCTTTGTTTCTCTTCAGTGTGTTTGTCTATGGAACGTTTATTTCTGGTGATGTGTTTGTTGAAATCTGAGAGTAGTTTGAAGGCTGGAGGAGGGTTGGGAAAACTTGTCAATGTTTCATTTCAAGGATAAATGCCTGTTCGTGTATAAACAAGTCCTAGTTTGACTTAAAAGTGGATTGCATTGAAATGATGCTGTAATATCTGTTTGATGTCACATGCATATAGTTTTTGTTTGAACCATCTGGAATTGCAAATGTTAACATGCTGAAAATGAAACCTGGACGCTTTGGAAAATATACACAGTTTAGATTGTGAATGTCAATGACTTATAAAGCCCATGAACAATGAATATTATGATCGTAAGGCAAACACTTTGACAGCAGTTGGCAGTTTCGAGTCCCAACAGGTATTTTGAGGAAATTGTTTAACAGAACAGTAAGTACAAGGGTGTGTACCATCCCTGTAATCTGCATTGCAGCTAATACTTATTTGAAGTGCTTCTGCAGTATTCATATCCTAACAACTTAAAGAAATGCTAAAATGTCCCTGAATATTGTCTTCTGTTTTCTGGTAAACATTCTTACTACCACAAAAGCATTTTTGGAATAAATTAACAGTAGTTTTAGTCTGTGGATTAAAATCATTGTAATAACTCTTCAGTATATTTGTAGACCATGTGTTTTAGTACTCAAAAAAAAAACCTTTATTCGCAAATTTCTTTCATTCCTCCATGTTTTCACATACCTGCTGTTACTTTGTCCTTTCACTGAGAAATGAATTTGCAGTGTGTGTGAGGAGAGAAAGTACACCACTTTTTCTTCATGCTGCATCCTTGAATGTCACCTTCCAGCAGAAGGAATCTGGAATGTGTAACTCATTTCCAGACAACTCAGTTTACTAGGTAGATGTTCACAGGTTATGAAGTTTGAAAGACACCAGAAGTGGTCACATGGAAGAGCTAAACTACTACCTTTTGTCTCGTTATCTTAGAAAGTTGTCTTTTCTCCTTTAATAATATTTGATAAAATTAATGTAGTGAACTAAGAAAGATGTACTTTGAAAGGAAAGTGAATCCAAGAGTCTAAAAAAGGTTTGAAGAGAGCAGTGCTCTGAAAGGAGGAGTCAAGATTGAACAGGGAGCACAATTGTCAAATGCCAGGCAGGCAGTGCACAGGCAATACGGTTTACTAGGCTGATGACAACTCTTTGTAGGGAACTGAAGGAAGAAGGGGACTATTAAAATTAGTTGGGGAGAATACAAGATTGAGAAAGAGGTGGGATGATGGATATTTTTTTTGTCTCTTAGTTTTAGCTTAATGGCATGGATTAACACCATGTAAAGCCAAGAGCTGGATGTGTTGAGTGCATTGTATGAATCACAGTTTCTCTATTGTAATGAAAACTCTACAGGCTGAATTCTAGTTCGTGTCCACATACGAATTACTTATATTGACACTGATGAACACTTTCCACAGATATACCTCAAGAGGATGTTTTTGATTATTTAAGTGCTCTGTGAAATGTTGTTTTTTTGCTGCATGCAATTGCTTATGGTAACTTCTCAGTTCTCCAGATAAACTTGTCTGTGACTTTTCTAAACCTACCAAATTACTTGGAATGTGCAGTTGCATTGATGACTTTAAAAATCTTGGTCTAAATGTACAGCTTCATGTCCTTAGGTTACCTAGAGAATAGACTGTGTAATATTTGTAATATTTGGTCATCTCTAGCTTGTCCTTACTCTGAGACTAGTGACTTGGGATTTTCTTGAGAAAAATGATAGCTATCTGATAATACCTGTGCACAGTTCATACTAGTGTAGGTGCCTGTTGAAAAAACATAATGGATATCATCCAACAATCTGGTGGCTGCCGAAGGCCCCCGGTTGAACAAAATTGAGTCAAATCACAAAGGATATGAGGTGGGAACATGAGTAATTGAAAGGGTATGCTAACTACCTCTGAGCCATCTTCGTGTAAGGAGTTCCTTTTACTTCAGTTGCAGTGTGTCTAAACATGTAAGTTTTCACTGGTTCGTAGCATTTATGCAAAGTTTCTGTGCTTGTTACTTTTCATACACTCTTTTATCAAGGAATTTGAGTGAGTTCAGTCTGCAGAAAGCTTGCTTTCATTGTTTCTCATTTTAACAGACAAGTCTTTTGAAAGTCTGATTTTTTTCTTTTGTGATGGATTTTGAAATTTGGTTTGTTTCAAGTTAGAACAGACTTCTAAAGCAATGCAATTAAAAATGATTTATACAATTGCAACACAAGCCTTTCTCTGCAGTCTTCCTTAGTCAGGTGAAGAGGCGTAGCTCAGCTGAATTTATAAGGTAAAGTGCATAACGACAATTTCCAGGACCTTTATCAGCAACTGATGCATGTACGTAAGAGGAACTTCAGGGCAATTCCAAAGCACGTACTGGTTCCTGTTCTGCTTCTGCAAGCTTGTCCAAAAACAAGATCTTTATTCTTTCATATTGGGAGACCCTGGACTTCTGCTCTTAATTAGTGGACTTCTATATTTTAATTGCTTTTTATAGGTTTTAGAAGTCTGATAGATAATTACTTTAATAAGGTAGTCTTACACACCTTTGTATACATACCATATATATGCATACATACCTCATGTACATACCCCTTTTACACATACCATAACTTGAAATGGAAGAAAGTATGGTATATGTCTTATATGGTATGTAATTTATAAGAGCAGGACCTCTTCATTTGGTCCTCTTGAACAGTTTCTTCAGAAGATGAACAGAGAATGAAGAAATATTCTTCCTGTTGTTAGACCTAATTTAATTTGTATTTACATTGCAAAAGTAGCATTTCAGTTTTTATGATGGCTTAAATAGTAGAAATAACTTTTACATCATTTGTATTTTTGTCACTTTAATCAGAGTGGAGGTGGAGGTGAGCTAGCACAGTGATCACAGAATCATGGAGGTTGGAAGGGACCTCTAGAGATCATCTAGTGCAGCCCACCCTGCACAAGATGTTAATACATCTTTTTAAACCATCTTGTGAGTCACCACATAGTTGTATGAATGGCTTAAGGCTTGATAGCTAAGTCTTTGGTAATCAACATTTTTGAAGAAGAACTGGGATTAAAATTCCTGGCTAAACTTAAATGCTTGTCATTGAAGTGTTCATGTCAGGGTCTTTTTAAGTTATTGTTTAGTAATTTTTTTGGAATTGTTGAAATAATATGTGCCTGAGATGCTTTAATACTTGACATGCTTTATGTGTAGTAGCACAGCATTATTAGTTTTAATTCTGGACTTGTATAATATGCCTAGAGATAATTATCTAACTGGAGATTTCAGGTGACCTTGTGTAACCAGTAATATATTCTTATTACATAAGTTATGTGTATGTGTTGTGTAAATATATGAAGACAGAATATTTCCTATTGAAGGAAATAATAGATAGTATCCGGATGTGTGCCTGGCCTGGCAAAGAAAAATTTTTGGAGGCAGTAGCTTCAGAAGTAGTATTAACACTTCTTTTACCTGTGCATGCACATGCAGTGTGCTTATAATGGGACGAGGTTCTTATACTAAATATTCAGTGCAACTGAAGAGAGCGTTTGTGTTGGCAGAGTTTTTGTTGAATATTGTTTTCATTTCCCAAACCCGGACTGGTCGGGGCTGATATATGTCCTGTCATAAATTAGAGCAGCTATGGCCTGTCTGAGGCATTGGTTCTCACACATTTTTCATCTGTGGAGTCCAAAAAAAATAAAGAAGTCCCAATGGAAGTGGAGTACCCCATGGAGCTAATGCAAGTCTGCTGACAGTAAGCCTGCTTTTACGTGTTATCTCTGAAGTAATCCATAAACTTCACAACCAAGGGATCTTCTGGTACCTGGAGGGAAAAACCTGTCATTACTATGTCTTCCCTTGCAGGCAGACTCAAACTTGCTCTGCCTGGGCACTGAGCTAACTGGATATGAACCAACCCTGTACTCGAAGGTCTGTAATCACATTAGTGTGACCAAGCCAGCTAGGAAATATTTGGAAAAGGGAATATAGGCAACTCCTAAGTAATACATCAGCTGTAGCAGTCCCAGCAGCATTTTCGGGCTACCTGGCAATGACCAGGTGGAGCAGTGTACCCTCTGGCTGCTCTCTTTCGAGGGTGTTGCTAACATGCTTTCGGTAAGAGGGGAGCTAATGGTATCGTGCTACACCAGTTACCAACCCTGCAGTGCAGGAGATCTCCAATACCTTGCCAGTTCACTTTTCTGGGTGATTTCACACAGATAAAACAGTCAGAGGCTGTGGTTACACGTTTAATTGATGGAGTATTATAAGCTAGTGGTGTAGTCAAACTCTGGGCATCCTGTGTGCTGGCCTGTCCCGCCCGGGGGCTGTGGCAGTGTGAGCTTTAGCGTGAGCTCAAGTCAGAGGGACCAGCTTGTCCCGGTTGTGTGGTTTCTTGGAGCTCTCAAAATGAGAAGGTTGGCACTGCAGCAACTGCGTGGTGACTGAACAGATGAAACAGGACCGTAAATATCATGGAGTAGTTTGTGAGGCAGCGCACAATACTGAGCTTCCTTTTAACCATTAGTAGAAATATTTCAGATATATTAATTAGGGAAAAAAAAATCTCACTACGTTATAGAAATGATAATCGTTCAAGATAGTAGAGATGTTGCCTCTTAATGGGCACAAAAGATGCATAATGTTAAAGGGTAAGATCATCCTTGTTTTACCTATATTTAAATTTATTTATTTAGCAGAGATTAATTCAACCTAGATGTTACTACCTTTAGTCATTCTTTATTTTTAAATATGTACTTACAAATTGTGAGAATAATCACAGTTCTGCTACAATATATCAAACCAGCTTGTAAGTAAGTGGAGGAAAACCTGGACCCTAGTATGCTGTATGCAGAGTCATTTTGGAATTAGCCTGGTAAATTGCTGAATCCCTGTACAAATAATTGAAAAAATGATACGTGCATTATAAGTTCTCCTTGTGTTAGTGGAAGACCATAGGGATGAATTTCTTAGGCTTCGTATCTTCATAAGGCTCTATTGTATCTAAGACTATTTGACTCATTGCAAGCATCCTCCATGAGATGATACTTAGTTTTTAGATGTGTGCTGTTCCTTTTGAATCCAGCTAAGTAATGAGTGTTGACAGAAAGCTTCTTGTCCTCAATTCTGGCAATGTTTGTTTGTTTGTTTGTTTTTCCAAATCTGAATTCTGTACATATGATCTGCAGGGCTTCCCTGTTTCTTCCTTAAAGCCTTTAATTGCTAAGTAAATACTAGTAAGGGTAAGTAAGTGTATTCTGACCAGTGGTTTATCATCAACATTTTTAATTAACCAGTTGAGATGAACTGTCTTCATCTTGGAAAATGATTTCTTCAAAGAATAGCATCAGAAGTACTTGTTGAAATCTTCTAATCATGAGAAACTGTAGCTATACTTTCTCTTTTTCAGGTGCCTAATAGATTTTCAGGTGTTATGTAGCATACATATGAAAAAAAATAAAAGACTTTAAGAAGAAGAAAAAAATAGATTAAGCAGATATTTTTTCCCCTAATGGGAATCTTTTCCTTAATTTCAGTAGCATTTGAACTGGGCTAATAATAAGAAATGATAGAAATACCTTATTTTGCTTTCAAAAAAAACAAACAAAAACAACACTCTGGCTTCTCCCCCTACTGCCCTCAGACTTTCTACTCATACATTATGTAGTTAAATAAATGAAAGTAGAGCAGAGGGTTCTTTGCCTAAATGTAGAATGCAGGAGTGAAGGAAGAGGAGTAGAATCCTGCATATTAGGGGTGTTATATGTTCTTTCATAATAGGAAATTGTCACGTTGCAGGAAGTCTGTAATATCAGAGATCTGATTTGAGATTACTGTTTATATTTGCATAGGTGACTAGAGCTGTGTGAATTTATATGAAATTATGCCAGGCCTGGATCATCTGGTCTAGAAATTTTAGAGTAAACTAAATCATAAAATCTGAAACTATTTCTTTTATGTGTAAAATAGCAGAGGAAGGGTATTGCTTGATTTCTATACTGGAAGTCCTAGTTCCAGTTCAGTGTGTAGAGTGATTGCCAGAGGGGCATGAGCAGTATGATTGCTCTTGAAGGCTCAATGTACATAGATTTTTTTTTTCCTTGGCAATTTTTGAGTTTCCCCATGGGGCTTTCAGGTGCTTGGATTTCATTTAGAAAAGTTTTGAAGTTTTTAGTTTTACCTTTCTTATTGCAAGTTAAGCCTATTGACTGTCCTGTACCGAGATTAAGATCCCTATGAAGCCTCAGATTGGCTTTTTAATAACTGTAAAAATGTATGTGTGGGACTGATCTAACTGGTCTCTCATGACTTTGTGACCTTCTAGAAAATTAAAACAATACAAAGCATAAGAACAAACCCACATAAAGTTTCAGGTCAGATTCTTGTCATATGCGTCACCAAAATGATGTTTCAGTAAGCAAAGGACACTGCTCTTGTCTACTGCATTTTTTTCACAGTCTGTAGATGTCTGACTTCTCTTTCATGTTTCCCTGTCATTCATGGTTTCTTCGTATACACAGTATGGACCGCCAGGTTCCTTGAACAGATGTTAAGCTTTTGAATGTTATTTTTCTTCCTCTGACTGTTCCCTCTGCAAGTGGATTTTAAGTCTTCTCAAGTTGGCACTTTTTTTTCCCCAGATATTTTGAATCATACTGAAGTTAATGTTATTTATCTTTCCTTTCCATGCACTTTTTTGATTTCCAGATTTACCTCCTTTCTTCTCTAGGTACATGTCTCGTGCATTTTCTCTTTGCATTGCTGCTGCATAGTAGTTTATCTTCTATTTTTCCTGCTCCTTTTATGCTTTCCCAGGATAATACTGCTAAACAGAGTCGTGGGAAGATTTTTTTGCTTGCTTGATTCAAGTTCAATTTCAGAAAATATCAGAAACCGACTATATGAAAAACCTTTTTTCTTGTTAGTTAAGATAAAGCTGATGCAAATCAGAATCGGAAAACAGACCCATTTCAGTAATCTCACAGAATCCCAGAATGACTGAGATGAAAAGGAACCTCTAGAGACCATCTCATCCAACCCCCCTGCTCCAGCAGGGACACCCCAAGCACAGGGCACAGGGCAGAATCCAGGTGGGTTTGGAAGACCTCCAGAGAAGGAGACTCCACAGCCTCCCTGGGCAGCCTGTGCCAGGGCTCTGTCACCCTCACAGGGAGGAAGTTCCTCCTCACCTGGAGACGGAACTGCCTGTGTTTTAACTTGTACCCATTGCCCTTTATCACTGGCCACCACTGAGAACAGTTTGGCCCCTTCCTCCCTACATTCTCCCCTCAGGTATTTATACATATTAATCAGATCCCCTCTCAGCCTTCTCTTCTTCAGGCTAAACAGGCCCAGCTCACTTAGTCTTTCCCCGCTCAATAGATGATTCAGTCCCTTCATCATCTTTGTCACTCTCTGCTGGACCCTCTCGAGAAGCTCCACGTCCCTCTTGTCCTGGGGAGCCCAGAACTGCCCCCAATACTCCAGGTTTGGCCTCCCCAGCGCTGAGCAGAGGGGCAGGATCCCCTCCCTCCCCCTGCTGCCAACATCCTCCTGATGCAGCCAGGATCCCATTGGCCTTCCTGGCCACGAGGGCACTGCTGCCTCATGGTTAACTTGGTGTCAACCAGGACTGTCCATGGAGAGAGTCTTGTCTTGTCTCACAAATCCCTCTCCGTGGAGCTGCTCTCCAGCAGTCAACCCCTAATACTGTAGTGCTTGTACTGCTGATACTGGTGCCTGGGGAAATTCCTCCCCTGGTGGGAGGGAGAATCTCTGTTCCCCTCTTTTTTCCCGCGTCTAAGGAAGCAGGCTTGTAATTATTTTTTTCAGGCAATGAGAAATAAATAAAAACTTCTAATTAAGAATTGTAAAAAATTATATAATTATATAACCTACATTTCTTCTTATTCATGTCTTTTTTATGTACAGTGTTATGAGAAAGATTCCTTCTTGTGCTCGGTAGATGGAAGTCGCTGTCAGAATTCTTCGCAGCAACATTAATATGTTTTGTTTTGCTTTCAGTGCAATGAAACTTCCTTCTTTTTTGAAGCACATAACAAGACTACATGCAAACATCTTTGGAAATGCTGTGTAGAGCATCATACATTTTTCAGGTGAGTCTAATGTGATTTCATTATGATATGAGGGAGACTGCATTAAATTAGGAACCTTGCTATAAGTACAGGTGATGTAACACAGACTTGCTACCTGACAGCATATTTCTTCCTGATTATAGAATGCCCATAAAAGTTAATGCCTTGCTTTTTATGATTAAATAGTCATTTAAAACTCCTACAATAGTTTAGTGTCTCATTTTATTCTAGAATTCTTTTTGAAAGAGCGTATTTCAAGTTGCATAAAGAATGGAACAAAAGTATCCACATATGTATATGGTGGCATATAAGTTTTAATGATCAAATTCTCCATTGCTGCATTGACTTCAGGCTTTTAGATTTCACGTGTTACTGTTACCTATGTGGGTTCTTTATTTTTTTTGAATGGCATTATTTGCACTTGCCATGCTGCATTATTTGCAACATGCAGAATTTTAAATAGAGTGACTCTTGGAAGTTTTGGAATGTCTTACCCTTGCGGAAAGGCACAAAATACTTCCATTTTGGGTTACCATTGCAAAGTATCTACTAAGAATACACAAGGGTCTTGAGCTGGGAATCAGTTCATGGAATGCTTAATGTTGACAGTATTTTAAATGCTAGTTCAGAAAGTTGACAGTATTTTAAATGTTAGTTCAGAAATTCTCCTATTGTCCCATTACTATATTATGGTGTTTCTGTATGCCAGTGTGAAATATTGAAAAAAAACTGTTACTAACATCAGTTTATAGTAGACCTTAAAATAGAGAGATATAAAATCAAAGGATTAAGGTATAAACACATGGCTTTTGGGAATTCTCAACCCGATAAGAGTTCATCTGTGAGCAAGGGTGAAGACAAGCTAACAAAATTATCTTTCAGAAATTCAAATTTGCATACTTATTTTTTTCTTCCTTTAGGAATGGGAGTCCAATTGGGACTGATCAATGTGAGCTTACTTTGTTGTTGTTTTATTTTTCAAACTATGTAGAATGCCTGAAAATGAGTCAAACTCTCTATCAAGAAAATTCAGCAAGTTTGGATCCGTAGGTTACAAAAATCGATACAGGTGAATTTATTTCTTTATATAAACTTCCACTGAATTAATTCTTTTTTTTTTTTTTTCCTGTTCTTCTCTTGTTTTCCAATTGAAAAGATGAGATCTGAAGATCTGATAGGAGATGATTGGATATGCTTTCAAGCCTTTTCACATCTGAAAGAAGCAACAAACTTTCAGGATATACAGGGAACAGTTACTCTCAGTTTTAACCTTTGTTAACCAGAAAGATAGTGTGACATCAAGGAGAGTCAATACTGTCATGCAGAGGAAACTGTGGGAAGGAGAGAGTTCTTAACTAGCTAGAGAATTTCTAGAATCAGAAAGAAAGAGCAGGAGACGAGATATAGGTAAAAACAGAAATATGACAGAAATATGACAGAAAATCAGAAATATGACAGAAACCCAATATTTTTATTGAGTCTGTCATCCTTCTGTTAAAAAACAGGATCTTTATCTAGCAAGTAAGACACTGGATTTGGCATATGGGGATCCCTGCTTTAAATCCTGTTACATTGACTGAACAATTTTGACAAAAATAATCCATGGTCAGATTTCAGAATTGGTTTAGAGTTGCATATTTATGCATATTCAGTGAACCTGAAGAGAGCAAATTAAAATTGCTAAGCCTCTTTGTTTTTCCATTTTCATTTACCCTACTTATCAAGTTTGCCTAAAAATATTTTTTCATGTTTTGTATTTGCTTTGAAGCTGATAGGTGAAAGCGCTATATATACTATATTCACAAATTCAGGAGATTTCCTACCTTCTCCCACCTCCCCCCATGTATCATATAAATGCACCAGTTTGTGTAGGGCTTAGGTTTATTTTTATCTCATCCATCTGTCTTTTTCCTGTTTGTTTTTCCACAATCACTCAAGAAGTACATGTATAGGTAACACTGATAGTTATTTGTTAGGCAGTTCTTTGTCACTGCCTTCTTGGAATATGTCCTAAAATCAACCATAACTTTCCTATTGTCAAGTAACTTTTAGATTGCAGTTAGTAGCTCTAATAGCTCCTAAGAGTAATATACAGTAGTAGCTCTCTTAGACTTGTTCCTTTGTGATCAGGATTTAAGCCCTACCTTGTAGGGAAATAGATACAGATGAAGACACATGTCTGTGCTGAGCCTGGACTATGTCCAAGCAGGTCACTGGTGTGTTTCTGTACCATTCTCTCTACTCTATTTGGCTTATCATGTTATCTGATGTGTCCTCACTTTCCCATAATCTAGATGATGGAGTTTTATGTTTGCTGGAGCCTTCCTACACGTATTACTGTTTTACTGTAGTATTTGTTGTGGGTTTCACCCTTATCTGAGCTGATGTTCTAGCTAACTGGAATGTGACATGCAGTTTGCCATATTGATTACCCAGGATTAATGATACATAGTGGTAACCACGTGGTGTTTGATACATTAACCATTCTTGGAATGTAGAGCAACAACCGAGGTTAACAACATTTGCATGTGCCTTGAGTATCTTTTTTTGTTTGTTTGTCGGGTTTGATCATCTTCCCTCTTTGCCTTTCATATTTGTTGTAACAGCAAAGGCAGTGATGGTACTGTCTACCCACACACATCAGTAGGTCAAAGCAGGAACATAATTTTATTCTTGGATCTTGGATGTATTATGGTCATAATAACTATTTTGTTTTTGAGATTGTTATTCTTGTGGTTTTTAATTTTTCCAAATATTGCTTCTTAGGTGGTAGATTGCAAGAAAACAGTATCCCTATCTTAGGTTCAAATATTTTGGTTAAGAGAGTGAAGTGTTTTCACCTATAGCACCACAGGAATAATCAGCACTGCGGAATTTTGATCTTAAGATCTGCCTTATACCTAGGTGTTTTGTTAAAATTGCTTTTGGATTGCTAGGAAGGCATGGTTGTGGAATTTAGAAGTTGAACTTAAAGGTTTTTCTGTCTAACTCAGGAACAAACAAGCATGAAAGTGAATAGCAAAAAACAGCATTACTTTGATGTAATGTTAGAAATGATTTTTGTTCTTTAACACTTCTGTGAATTTCAAGAAGATCAAAATTCTGTGGTGTTGATGACTGCTATGGTGCTGTTGGTGAAAACACAATCATGCTAGTTGAGAGTATTCACATAGCTCAAATTATCTACATCTGTAATGCCTGTTGAAATTGCCACACATCTGAGTGCTTTTAAAACATGGAACTGCAGGTGTTACAGCAATTGAGAGTTACTATTAACAATTACTACTTTTGTATAAGTTTTCTGAAACAAAGAGTTTTGGGAGGGGAGTATGGAGCCTGGATCACATTTGGATTATGACCAATTCATTCTGCTTAGTCACACTGAACAAAGCTTTAAAATGAACATAGAAGAAGTTATTTATGTTTTTAATCACTTTTTCCATTGCATAATGAGAAGAGCCATGCTATAAATGAGTTAGGTCTCAATTTACTCGATCAATTACTCAGTCAGTTTCTAGAAGTCAGGCCTGTGCTAGTAAAGAATATATTAGTGCCGTTTGCTTTGCACTGGACTTTTAATACCCTTTAAATTGTCATTCCTAGCTCCCCCTAGCAGAGCAAGAGGTAACTTACATATTGAAACTGAACAATCTTAAATGTGTGTTTTGGAGAGATAAAAATTTTCAAAAAAAAAAAAATTAAACAATCAAATTACTGTAATTTGTACTCATTGTACAAATTTTGTTTATTGTACAAATATTGTATATAATCTGTACATATTATATGTAAGAAAAGAGTTGCAAAAAATGAGGTTATTTTATCTCATTTTCTAGTAAACCACCATTCTGTTTTGTTTGCTTAGCTCCCCTGAAAAACATGGAATTTTTCAGGAAGAGGGAGCAACACAATCTGTTGATGGTTCTGCCATTGTCTGATTCAAAAGAAAAGTGAATAAGCAGGGAGCATAGTGCTCTACAGCTCATCATTAGAGCAGGAGTGTTGGAATAAGAAAGGAGCTAAGAAAGCACGCTGCCAAAACCATGAGCATTTTTTCAATGTAAATGTTTTCTTAGATCCCCTTTCCATGTGTTTATCTGATTTTTTTTTTTAATGTAATTTTGTTTAATTTTCAAGCGGCAGGACAGCTTTGCAAATGACCAGAGACCTTTCTATTGAGCTTCCCCGGCCTGACCAGCATATCGAGAGAAGCCGCAGTCGGACATACCCAAAAAGAACACAACAGACCGGTGAGTCCTTCTGTGCTGTGCCTATGGAAAGATTTCTTCTTTGGTTATCAGGTACTCTGTTTTCAAGAAGGAAGTTAAAAGTGTTCTGGTTTCCCCCACGATCTCTCAAAATGCATTTTCTTTTTGTTTGTTTTGTTTTGTTTTAGGCCAGAACAGATATAACCTTAAATGGATCTAAAAATTCCATCTTTGTGAATAAAAGTGACAAAAAGTGAACCAAACATGGTAAACATCCAGATTCAATGCTCTAAGTATGAAGTATTTTATTGAAGTTTAAATACAGGCAGCACACATTTTTATATTCTTGAAAACTGTGTATGAAGAGTTCTTAGGTGTGTTGCTTAGTTGGGATCCCGTAGCCTTAACCCAAGGAGTCTCTTTTTTAACAAACTTTTCCCAGTCTGGTAAAACTGTTGTAGAATCCTTTTATTTTGACATTAAGTGAAATGGAAGTAAATGCCGTGCCCTCTGAAGTTTTAACATGTTTCAGATTTGTGAGTTGGAAACTTGTAACTGCATTCTGAAAATGTCAGGGGAAGCTGAAAGTTTTTGTAGGCATCAGAGGAAACATTTAAGATTAAACACACATCCCAGGAGCTGTACCCAAAACAATGAATGTTTCCTAAAATCTAGTAATAGGGACAAAAAAAAATCTCATGTCAAGCTCCAGTTCTCCATGTGATTATGTGCCAGCCTTTCACTCGTGTCAGCAGTTGTTCAAATTTCAGTAGAACTCAGCTACGTACATGTGTGTACATATTAGTGGTTTGAAGAAAACTTGTTTAAGCTTCAAAATGTAAGCAAGCTCTCTCTTTATCATAGGCTAATATATCATCAGAAAGCTTTGAGAGTCCCTTTTTTTTTTCAAAAAAGAAAGAAGGTATATTTATATATGGAAGTCACTGATGTTGATTATGGATGTCATCTTTGGATTCAGAAGCGAAGTTTTCTGTCCCTTTTCTGCCTGCTAGCTGCAATATGCATGGAAGTGTAGTGTAATTGCAATGCTGAGTCCAGGTTTTGGACACAATAAATCAGGTTTTGTTTGCTGCTACATTTTACTTGGTGGAAAATACTAACCCACTGTAGATTTTGTTTGTACAGAATAATTTTGACCTTGAGATTCATGCTGTAAATAGTCTCATGAGTTACTTGAAACTTTCTGCCACTGAAATGTTTGAGAGAATAATACGACATTGAGTGTTAAAATAGTGGTTGTCATTGATAGCTAGTCTTTTTAGTTTTATTTTCCTTATCTATAATAAGAGTAATTGTGCTTTGTTTGGCATTTCTAACAGGCTGAATTTTGTTTGCTTTTATAAATTACAGATTTATTAAGGTATCTTCTGCCAAATGCCACTTTTGTTGGTACCCAGGTGGACATGGCCTTCAGTTTGTTTCGCTGTAAAGAAAAGCAGAGCTCTACTTATTCGGCTCTCTTTCAGACCCATTAGCAGCTTGCAAATAGGTCTTGCACTGTAGTTTTCTTCTTACCTTTCCTGAGTTCAGCATCTTTTCTCGCCAACTTCTTTACCTTTTTCCTCTTTTTTTAAAATTGCAAAATTAAATCTGTGAAGAAAATACTTCCTTGCTGCAGCCAAATCAGTTAGCCCTTTTCTTTTTGTTACCTGTGAAGAATGGTCCCAGCTTTCTGGAGGGCCATGAGATGAATCAGTGGCCCAATGTGTGCAAGGCTGCAACACGTGCATTCTGCATTGCCTCCGTCATGGAGATGTGTATGAAAGGGCTAAACCCTCTGACTTCTCTGACGCCTCCAGTTTAACTTTGTTCTTCCTTTTTGTACTCCTTTTCTGCTGTTGTACGGTGTTATACAGTACACAGTCTTTATTTTTTTATTATTATTTTTTAATTACTGTCACTTGAATTTAGAGATTATCTATCCTTCAAATGGCTGATTGCCTAAAAATCCTCCTTGTCTCACTGACCATTGAAAAAAATCTTAACCAGTTGGTGAACTCCTCGTTAGGAGCAGGATAACTATATTTTTGCTAAAAATGTGTGTATTTAAGAGAGAGATTGAAGGAGATGGTAATGTGAATGAAAGAAACTTTCTTAGCTAATAGCCACTGCCACTGACCGACTGTCTTGACAGGACAGACATTTTAGACTTAGCACAGCAAATTATTTTCCTAGAAATCAGGTGAGAGTTGTATAGAATGCAGTAACCTCCCTTTTCTCCCTTTTTATTACTTGCTTAATACATTTCATTTGTCATCTATTTTAAAGTCAGTGGAAAAGTCAGACTAGGAAACTTTTCTGACTGTGTAATCGATGTTTTTATAATACTGCATTGTCTTTCTGCCCTGTATGTTTAGAATAGTTTGTAATTTTGGGCATGGAAAAGGAAAGAGGGCTTTGGCTTTGGAAGCTCAAACTTGAGACATGCATAGCTTGTTGAGCTTGCATGTTCCCTTCATTTCAGTTAAGAAAGAGTTACATGTATGTTCTGTGTAGAAATCATAAGCCCAAGCAGCGGAGCAGGATCTCTCACTGTTCTGCCCCGCTCAGGTGTGAGGGCGCTGACATCTCGCTGGGCTTTGGCAGTAGTGCGAACGGGCTGCCCCATGAAAGCCCTCGTCACCCTGGCCCACAGGAATGCTGCAAAACCCTGAGTGACAAAACCTGCTCACAAAATCTGCTCACCTGTCACCCTGAGTGACAAAACCTGCCCCGAGTTTGTTCAGTGCTGGAGAGTGCACTGCTTAGCACGTGCCCTTGCTCAGAACTGAGGCCTGGAGCGCTGCGCAGTTGTTGAAGCTAGCACAGAATAAAAGTCACCATTCTGATTAAAAGCAGGGTGAGAAATCAGAAGTGAGTATTGAAATTGTGGTGCAGTATCTTGTGGGGTCTGGGTCGGGGCTGTGACAGGCAGTTCTGATAGTCCTGAGCACACACTGTCACCCTCCTGATCCCGACAAGCCTGTGCAATGTCGTGGGCTCCCAGCATGGTCCTGCTGGAGAACAGCTGCGTCTGAGTGTTCAGAATTAATCTTTTCCCATAAAACTATGAGATTGCATTTAAAAGCTTACATTTTAGAAAATGAATTTTGGAGTACTGTTACTTACTTATGTGTTTACTTGCGGGTTTCAGAGCAGAGCACAATTTATCTGGAGTGAAAATATGAGAAGTAGAAACTTCTCGTGTTTCCTGCGTTTTTAGGAGAAGAAGTTTTTTAAGAAACCCAGGCTTCAAGAGAGGTACAGCTCTGGGGAGAGGATTAGCCACCCTGAGTGTGTATATTCATACATAACATTCATTTTCTTTATCTTGGTTCTCTTAACACAGGAGATAGTTCAGAAATGTGTAGGTAAGTATGTTGAAATAAGGGACTCATTTAGGAAATCACAATTGTTGTATTCAGATCCATAAAACAGAAATTTTTAGTTTGGATAAAGATTTGGGTGCCAGAGATCTGACTGTGCATTATTCACAGCTCTGGTTGTCCCTGCACGTTGAGTTCTATGGACACTTGTAAGGGGCTGCAGAAAACTGCATCAGAGTGTGTGTACATATATGCGAAATTTCCGAAGGGATTTGCACTGCAAGAAGTGGAATACCACTAATTTGGGGTAAAAGAGTTGACTGACCGGTATTCATGTTTTTGCTGTGTTGCTTTGTCCAGAACAATAAGCTATGTTACAGGGAAAAAGTTTCTTTTTAGAGAAACGTGCTCCTGTTGGATGACTAGCAGTACCAGCATTAAGAATTTTTTAATATACATTTCTCTCTGGTCTATGACGCAGTATTGGAGCTGGTTTTGACTGTTTTTTTGAGGGGATAACTATATAACAGGCAAGTCTATAACTGACTTTTGCCTGAGGTAAATAAGCACTAGAGAAACTGTGAATGATTTACTAACTTTAAAAGTTTTTTTTTTTAAACCAGATTTTGTATATGAATGGATTTAGCCACTTTGGCATTTCATGTCTGTGGTGTTAGATAAATAAAACCTTTGAGATTACTGGTTTGGAAATTAATTTGGTCGGTAAATGTTATCACAGAGTTAGCTGAACTGTATTATCGTCTAGACATACAGAAGTGCATCTGCTTTTATAAGCTCTCAGTAACATGCAGTGCAGAGCGCGAACTGGCTGTTTTCCTTTTGCTCACCCTACCTTCTACCCTCATTAATAGATTTAAATATAAACAGTACTTCCAGGCAATGTCAATGGCATGAGTTTTATTGATAAGAAGCAGACGTGACGTCATTAGTTTTGCCAGGCTCCTGAAGTGATGCACTCCTGAAGTTTTTGAAATCTAATGCTCTGCTTAAATATGAAAGCAAAATCTGGGATTGAGATTACTGTAAAAGAAAATCAAAGCTTGTGCATTCGTATTACTGGAAAAGTTCGATTCAAAGAAAACTGACTGTAATTTTTATTTAATAAAAGGTAAACAGCCAGGAAAACCTGTTACAAGTGAGACGTTCAAGATTTCTGTCTATCTATCTAAGCTATTTCTAAGAGTCCTGTTACCTTGGCATGTGAGAAACAGTGTTATAGATAAGATGTGGCAGTGGGCTTGTTGTTTGTACAATTATTGTGGAGTATGTTAATTAGTGATACTGTATCACACGGGCAGTGTTTAGGTGCACAGTGCTTCAGTGAGTCAGTAAAGTTGATTAACTCTAACTATATATAATAATGTTCATTCAGAATGCCTAATTAATAACTCCTTTCTGTCCTTGAATTTGTGTGCATTCTGCTGTTCTTTACTTAGAACATTTTGTATTCTTCCTAGTTCCTAAACTTGCATAAACATTAAAAAGCACAGACTGTCGCTTCACTGGTTGTACAAGGACTTCATAGGAACAAAGGTGCACAGGACAGGACCCTGGCAGCTTACTGCTGGGCACTGGTCCAAAAAACTAAGCAGGGAAAGTGGTAAACTCTGTTATCCCTCCCTAAAAAATGAGAGAGGGAAAGGAGGAACAATAATGGTAAAGTTAAAGTCATAAAGGCCTAGACTTAGTCACCTATACAAACTTATGACCTTGTGCCATATCTGAGACACGCTCAGAAAATTATCAGAGGGAGCCTTTGGAGAGGCACAGCCTTCTGGAGGGGCAGTCAATGTCCCGTCAAGATATCTTAGGGTATTTCCAATGTCTGTGTTGAAGCAGAATAGACCCAGAGACTTGGCGTGTTGAAGGGGTAGCGTGGGAAGCTGAACAAGCTGTGGAGTAAATTACAAGGCAGAATAGAGTCCCTGTTTGATTTTAGAAATTCCATTATGGTTTTAGCTACAAGAAGGCCCAGAATGTGTACTGGTGCATTAAAACTATGGTGCAGTTGCTTCTTTCCAAAAGATCTAGCCTTTTCTTGCTATCAGTCTTGTGTGTCATGTCCAGGACTGAGATACATTAGTGGTGATGTTTTGGTACTTCACATAACAACTGCTTTTACAAGATGGGTGCATTGTAATAGAGAAATTACAGTGCCATTCAGTTTTATTGGAAGTCTTGGAATAGTTCCATAGATCAGGTAATTTTCTCTCTGTAGAAGTGTCCATGCCTTCCCTTCTCCCTCCCCACAGAAGTATAGATGAATATTAATGACAGAGAATGAAGACTAAAAAATAGGAGTAATAAAACCAAACCTGTCTTGGTGATTGATGTATTTTTGTTTATTGTTGAAGCTTTCACAGATCTCCATGATGCACCTGCTCTACATACCAGTTTGAATAGGCTGCTGCTTTTCCTTTTGACAGTACTGAGGTGTATACAGCTGTGCAGCATAAATTTATCATGTCATTTTGATTTTACCCTATATTATATATCTAGCTCCCATGGACCTCAGTGCTCCTAAATAATGAATGCAACAATCTTTCTTTGAAGCCTGAAATAAGGGAAGAAAAGGGACAGGGCAGTTTCCTTCTCATTCCTTATTTTCCCTCTCAAGGCTCTCAGGAGGGGCTTCAGTGCCAACAGTGCAGGAAGAGCGGGGCCAAATGTATAGAGCATTGGACACAAAACTGGAAAATAGGTAGGGTGCATTTAAATACTGGCCACATGTTTCTGATTCACTTAGGTGAGCTGTTTCCGCGACAGTATTATTCTTTATTCATCTATTTAAGTTATTAGTTCTCAGTAGTTCTCAGATCCATCAGTTAGTTGTTTTCCTGGTCGTAGCTTAGGAAATATTTGGGATGTATGTTTAGTGTTGCAGTATCACTTAACAACTACTTTATGTACATTGCTACTATTCCAAGTTTCCTAGAAGAAAAAAAAATCAAAAGACACCCTCCACCTTTATTCTTGCTTTGGGTTGTTTTATGGGCATGGATTGTTTTAGAGGCCATAGGTGAAACAGTGGAGATATCTGATCTTTTTCGGGATCTATACCATGCACAAGAATGCATGGTATATGCTCCTCCTGTAGGAGCAACAGCTACTAATTCTTCCATATCTTAGAGAAGTGTAATGAATGTGTAATGAATGTCACCTGTGTTGAGCTTTCTTTTAATGTGATATAACTAGAAATAAAGATAGGACACGAAAATGTGCTCCCTGTTTGCCGTTGACATACGCCCGCTGCTTTGTTTGTTATTTTATCTCACATACTGTATTATGTTTGGTAGGAGTTTATATGATCTTAGTACACTAATTAGGCTGAATTGATGTGCAAAGGAAGAGCTAAAGGATTGTTTTGTATTCTTTGCTTTTTCAGGATCTAACAGCATAAATCAGATTATAACAAATGGGGAGAATGAAGGAACTACCAAAATAATTGCACCTTCTCCAGTGAAAAGGTAAATAGACCAGCATTTCACTTCCATTTTTTAGAAGACCATTCATTCGATTGGGTAGAGGAAATCATTTAATAATCATTCATTATGCTTTTTTGCTGCCCTTAAAATTAAGGATTGCTCTTGGTTCAGGACAGGTATAGAGACCTATGTCCCCTGCTGCTCCCTCCTTCGGGTGCTTCAGGCTGTGGGCACCGCTGTGGGAGCAGGACACGTGGCCTCTGCATCTGTATGTGGATGTCTGTGCTTGGCACAGGGACATGCTGGGCATGGCCTCCCCTCCGGCAAGGCTCTGAATCTTGCAGTCCCCTGCTTATCATACTGGTAAATCCAGGAATAACGCAGTATAAAACTCATGAATTCATGAGCAGTGGATTGCCATGGATCTTCTGTCTTTATTGGTCTGCTTTGTTGGACTTTCAGTGCTGAAATATGCATCTCTGCTTAGTTGGTGTGTTTGAGAGAAATAGATGAGGCTCAAATTCAGAAAAGGATTTACATCCCCACCCTTAATTTAGGTGGAATTTAGGTGCCTGACTCAAAACAGTGATCTTACAAAACCATGAGTCAAGGGCCCAGCCTCTAACTTTTTTGCTTAGTTGCCTAAATGGCTGCGTCTCTGCATGCCCAGTAACCCTGACAAGTTTTCCAAATCTCTTCTTTAAAGCTCTGGCTTTCAGATTCTGTCTGAGTACCTGGACTGGCTGCTAAAGAAGGCTCTAAAAACTTACTTCAAAGTCTTGGATAATGTTTCCCCTTGCCTAATAATACCAGTTGCCTAAAACAAGGCCTAAAACAAGTTAAGTTGCTTCCTCAATCTGAGGGAATTTGAGTCCAGTCTTCCATTCAAGCATTTGGATCAGTTAGGAGAAAGTTTAGGATCTGACATTTCAATCTGTTGAAGCTCAGCCATTGAGCAGGATGCACTGAGCACTGCTGGATTTTGTAAGGGCTGGGAAGGGGACGAAGCAAGAGATAGATATCCTTGTTCTGTAGTTCAGAGATGATCGTTTGGGGAAGGGGGACCCCTTAACTACAGCTTGTGCACCCTGTGCTGCTTGTAATTTTTTACCAGTGAATCATTTGAGGCAAGTAGATAAGCAGGTTGTTGATCAAGGAACAGAATAAAAGACTTTCTATGTGGCATTTTCAACATGGCATTTCCAAATTTCTGGGTTTAATTTTTGATATAATATTTTAAAAATAATTTTTGAGTAGTTTCTCAGGCATATTTTAAATAGTATTGATCTTTTTAAAACTAAAAAAGAATGTTGTTTTTCTTGCACATTTTTTCTTAAGAAATTAGATGTATTACCATTTTGGATTCCAGATATTTATATGCATGCAAGATGCCCAGAAAGAGGAAATATCTCTATATTTATACACTACCTAGTTTATTTTTTGTTTTCCTTGCTTTGTTTATCTTCTTGTCTTTGTAAAATAGTTGCCAGGTCTACCAAACTGAGTATACCTGAGAGGCAGCACACACCCTGTGTTAGACATTTACAGTTTGATATTTTACTCCGTTCCCCATTAATTCCTGCTTTAAGGAAGGCAAGAACGGCCAGACGTTCTTGCAAAAGCGACTCTCATGACCTGTTATCAGCTGAGTTTTTGTAGCTTAGCTGCCGAGATGTATCTTGGGCCGTTTCTGCACAAGTGGTAAGAATGCAAGATAAACAGAGTAAAAAACAAAGCCGTATTCTCCCATGAAATTCGGATCCCAGCCTTTTCAAATACACTGAATTAACACAGTCCCTTTTGCAACTGCATTCCTGGAAATAATGCCAGTACCTGAAGAGCTGCCATGCTGTAGCCCTCTAGCTGTTAAGTGTGTTAAGTTTGCTCTGAATGAGTAATGACTTAGGAATCTAATGCAGTTAGTTCACCTCACAGAATTGTTCCTTTGTCTCTAAGTATTGAAATCATAATATAAATTTCTTTAAACTCAGTTTTGATCTCAGAGGTTAGTTTATGCTTTACGAAGTTGTTTTCTGAAGTAGAGGTCAGAAACATTTGCCCAACTAACCTGCTCAGTCTGCAAGGAGCTTATGTTTTTAGGGCTGGGAAATAGATTCTGTGCACATATGAGTCAATAATTAATGAGTACAGTATTAAGAAGATGATTTACCTGATAAAGTGGACTGTAATTTCTTTCCCTGCTGACCTACTGTAACTTTGAATTTGGTTCACTGTGTGAGAATTAAATGATTAACTCAGTGACCTGTAGTAACCAAAGGCTGAGGTTAAAAGTGGATTAGTGAGCTAAGAAGCCTTCATCAAGCTGAGTGTGTTGCCTCCTGCTCTGAGCAAAGCATCCTGGCTTATGTCTCCCTCTCTTGCAGGCATCTGTAAAAACCTTTTTTTTTGATGCTTAAGTTGCACTTGAGAAGCATCTGCAACATTGATGTTTTTCGTGGGGTGTTGTCAGTAATATTTCTTGAAAAGATTAGTGGAAACTTATATGGCCATCTAGACTTGTACTGGGTGAACTGCTTGTTCCTGTCAGGAGTAAGCACCAGCTATGACTATGCAGGAAAGGCATGACTAAGCCATGGGAGAGAGGGGGGCAAAAAGCTTGGGCCACTGTCCAGCACCTGGAGGGGTAGGGAGCAGGCGGTCTGGGTGCATTAGCGGAGTGAGAGCTGTAAAACTTGACAGTGTGAGGAAAAAGGAGAAAAGAATATTAAAAGACCCTGTTGTTTCTTTCCCCTGCCCCCATAGATAGGGTGAGGGACTGGTTACAAGTCCTGGTATATATCTGTTAAGCTGGGCTTCTTAGGCTTGCAGAAGAAGTTATTCTATCAAGAACTCTTTTTCCTCTTCTTTTTTTTTTTCTTTTTTCTTTTTTTGGGTGATTGTGTGAGGCCTCTGGCTCAGTAATTCATTAGCTGAGCATTGTGGAAAGCTGAGAGGCATCTTGGGTATTTGCCTTATTTTTAGGCTTTTTGGTTAAGTGTCTGCTCTCATCTATTCTGAGACGAGATTGATCCTTTTGGACTTGGTGCAACCAAGTAAGAGTGAGACTGCAGATCCAGGTTTATGTTATTTACACTTTTTCTTCCAATCTGTCTAGGTGAGATTAGTTAATATAGCAGATGTTCTCCTTTCACATAGCAGACAAATAGCTGTATGCCAAGGTGGGTTTCTAATGACTGCATGCCTCTAAGATCAGTTCTTTCAGAGGTCAGGGGGGAGAGAGGGAAAGAAATATGATCTGTACAATATAGGTTTTAAAAATATATCTGTACTTTTATTTAGCTTTAAAAAGATGAAAAATGAAAACAGTCCAGAAACCCAAAGAAGTAAAACAAGTGCACCGTGGGAGGAAAATGGCCCACAGAGGTAAGTCAAGGCATGATATGTTAGCTGTTGTGCAGTGATAAATATCATGCCTTGGCAATAAACTGAAAGAGATTGGTAATAATACATTAATGTGTTAGCAGGCTCATAATAAATCTATCTTAACTGGCATGGATAATCAGTTTAAAACTGAGAAAGAGTAAGAAGAAATCATCACTGGATGGGAGTCAGCAGTGGCATTCTCCAGAGGTCTGTGCTTGGATCTGTGCTATTCAGTAAATCTATAAAAGAGTGGGAAAGCAGAGTAAGAAGGCTTGATGATGACAAAAGATTATATCAAGAATGAAAGGCATCTGTGGAAAGTGTTAAGAAAATCCTTGCAGACAGAGTGGTCACAGAATGGTTGAGGTTGGAAGGGACCCCTAGAGATGGTCTAATCCCAACCCCCTTACTGAACAAGGACACCTAGTGATAGGACAGAATCACAGAATAGTCAAGGTTGGAAGGGACCTCTAGAGATCATCTAGTCCAACCTTCCTGCTCAAGCAGGCACACCTACAGCATGTGGCACAGGGCGGCATCCAGGCGGGTTTTGAAGACCTGCAGAGAAGGAGACTCCACAACCCCCCTGGGCAGCCTGTGCCACTGCTCTGTCACCCTCACAGGAAAGAAGTTCCTCCTCACCTGGAGACAGAACTTCCTGTGCTCCAGCTTATGCTCATTACTCCTTGTCCTATTGCTGGCCACCAATGAAAACAGCTTCTGACATCCTGAGTCATTACATGTCAGGTTAGGCCCAGGGTAGAGGGAATACTCCTGGATTTCCAAACGAAATGAGGTGCCATGGATAGCCTTTACCATTTAGGACTGGGATTTGGGGATTATATTGGATAGCTTTATGAAAAAAATATAGCAATAGAGATGAAAGCAAGACAACAGCATTATATCTTTATACAAATTTATGGCTTATGCATTTGCTCTTGAATAACAAGTGCAGTTCTGAAGTCCTTATCCTGGAATGGTTCTGGATAAAGCTGCAAAAGGCTTTGAGAGGTGATTTTGGGTATGAATGACTGTGGAGGAAATCACAGAATCACAGAATGGTTGAGGTTGGAAGGGACACCCAGAGCACGGGGCACAGGGTGACATCCAGGCGGGTCTGGAAGATCTCCAGAGAAGGAGACTCCACAGCCTCCCTGGGCAGCCTGTGCCAGGGCTCTGTCACCCTCACAGGAGAGAAGTTCTTCCTCACATGGAAATGGAACTTTCTGTGTTGTGTTTCAGCTCATACCCATTGCCCCTTGTCCTGTCACTGGCCACTACTGAGAACAGTTTGGCCCCTTCCTCCCTACATTCTCCCCTCAGGTATTTATATATAATGATCAGATTCCCTCTCAACCTTCTCTTGCCCAGGCTAAACAGGCTCCGCTCACTCAGTCTCTCCTTGTACGAGAGATGTTCCAGTCCCTTAAAATTATCTTTGTTGTCCTCCTCTAGACCCTCTCTAGAAGCTCCACATCATGGGGAGCAAAATATGCGAAAGTGTCACTGTGTAGGCAGTTCAGTCTGGAAATTCAATCTGAAAGAGAGACAATTTTAGAGAAAGTGATAGAGTTGTAGAAAATCATGAATAGTATATATATATAGAGGATGGAGGTCAAGAATTTTTGTATTTTTCCAGTGTTGGAACTTGGGAGTGTCACATGGAGGTCATTAGGAGCAGTTTAAAAGCACTCAGAAGGATTAGTGACTCCTAGTGAGCAAGACGTGTTGTTCTCCTTTAGTAGGGATACTCAAAATTGATGAGTGCTCAAGTGACACAGGGTCACTGCTCAGAAGAGAAATCCACTGAGGGCTTCTGTATGTGAGGAGCAGCACATGGTTGGGAAGTCCTTTGTACTGGACACAGCTGGGGACTGAGAGAATGTTGGTGGATCTGTAATACACATTTCCCATCTGATGCAGTATGATCAGTATGACTTTTGTGTCATCATACATGTCTATGCATACTGTGCTACCTGGCAATTTTTTGCTGAAGTTCCTATATGCTTATAGACACCATGATGATTTACCCTGGTCCTACTATACATCTCAAGACCTTTCAAAGTAAGAACAAAGCAGTGAGTCAATATTCTTTGGCTAAGGTGGATGTTTATTTGATATTTAAAGAAGAAGCAATGTCAGCTTGCCATATTACAGCTTCAGAGTTGAAATAGTTCTTGGAATAGAACAAAATGTATATGCTAACAGCTAAAATTTTACAAATTCTGTTCTAAAGGACTATGCAGATTTGAAAACGTAAGAAAGGTTGTATGCTGCACAGAGGATTGCATAGCTTTTAATAAAGATTTTCTGGTTCTGAAATGCATTCACTTTGAGGACTGTGGCAGCTTAACTGAGCAGAGCAGTGTTGTCATGAGTAGCCAACATAGTGAATCTGATTTAAAGACTAGAGGATTTAAGAAAGCAGAAAGAAATACCTTAACTGGAATTTGGTGAGAACATCATATTTACTACTACATACCTGTTGTAAAATGGACTAATTAACATTAGATGAAGATGACCTTTGCGTACTTCATCCAAATAACTGCAGTTCTGCGATTGCATCTCTAAGTAATTGTAGTAATTTGTGCTCTACCATAGACTCTACTAAACTATTGGAAGAATTTCTTAGATTTCAGTAGGAAGGCACTCCAGTGCAGTTCATACAAGCACTTTTTAACCAGAAGTACAGTCTTATGTTTAACTCTCTTACAGCCTTGAGTCCAACACAAGTACGTGACTTGAAGACTTGGATACATAACCTGAAGCTTGAAACAGTTCCTTGTCAATGGCAAAGGATTATATAGCGGTAGAGAGCGAAAGATAAAATTGTTCCAGGATCCTGAGTGTTAGCCTTGTGGCGAGGAAACACCTCAGGATATTTACACTGTTTTAGTGTCTCTGTTCCTGGAAAAAGTATATAAGGAGTGTAGGTACCTTTGAATGTCTAGTTCTCAGCTCTGAAGTACAGGAAAGTTACACTAAAGTACAAAAATTGCATTATGCTAAAAGAAGCATATACACTTGGTAGTACCTTTTGTAAGATTAGAGCTGTGGTGTCAGTGCTCTGTAGGTGGGCTCTATCCTGTGTTTTCAAGGTTAAATGTAAATGTTTACTCCTGGAAAGCAATGCTACCTGTTCTTATATAGTACATGTGCTAAATATACATAGAAGTGTATATACCCATGTGTGTGTGCACACTTGTGTCCATTCTTATTGGGCTGAATTAGAGTGTAGACTGAGTGTGAGTTAGCTGACTTAAGTTTCCTGGAAGTTTCAAAGGTCATTTCTTTGTTCTTCTTTTCTAATTCTAGTGGGCTGTATAATTCTCCCAGTGACCGCAATAAATCACCAAAGTTTCCTTACTCTCGGCGGCGGAACCCGTCGTGTGGCAGTGAAAATGAGTCTGGGCAGCCGGTCCGGAGGAGGTAAGAGTGCTGAGGCTCCCCAGTGTGACCTTCTTCTTATGCAGAAATCTTGTGGTGCTGCATGCTCTGTGTTCAGTCAGGGCTCTTGTGTGGCAACGCAGCTGGGTCCTCGGAAAATCAGTGCCCTAGGCGTCAAATGTCAGTGCAGAACAAGACTAATGAAGTGCCAGACCTGCTTTTGAAGAGGAAGTGTCAGTCAGGCTTTTTGCCTGTTTGCTGTTCTTGATACCAGGAAAAAAAATAGTGAAAATACAAGGATTTGCAGTATTTGAGCTTGCAAGATCCTTTTAGTTGCTGCAGCAACTAAACTCTTCCCTTGTAAAGCAGAGGATTGAGGATTATTTGACTTGAGCTTCTGATACAGAACACTGTTCTGCCTTAGGTATATTGCCTTGCTTTTTAAGTACAGCAAGGAATAACCATGTGAGCCATTAGGCTGTTTTCAACAGTCCCTTGTGTGAATTACTTTACATTAGAGAGTATGCCAGTAAAAATAAAACTGTGATTACTTAATGTGTTTTTAATGGCTATGTGCTGAATTGAGTAACTAAAAGAAGTGACACGGAGATTCTGTGATGTGTCTTCTGAAGTATGGCCAAAATGCAAATTACAGGGGCAGTTCAGGTCCTGAAGTGATACACTTCTGAGGGACTACATCTTACCTGGAATGATTTGATTTGATTTGATTTGCCTTGCTGAGAAAGTGCTTTCATCATCTGAGCTACCTAAGATCTCTTATAGATCTCTTTAAGTCAATGCAGCAATGTTAATTTACTCTATTGGACATTGTGCTTATGAGTATTAATAGCAACGTGTTTCCTGAAATTATTTTATGATTCATTTCTAGCTTCTGTGTCAGAAGGACTTGCTGGGCTCTGCAAAAACAAAGGAATACAGATGTGCAGTGCAAAAAGCCTCTGTCATGTATCATGAAAAGAATAATGTTTTGTGTACCATGCAGGAGGGGATTTTTTGAGATGCAAAGTGTTTCTCATCTGGGATTTTCATTTGACTCATTTACTAGGTAGACAGGTGTTGATGCCAATGATAAGCAGTCTCTTGAGTCACAACACCACCAAAATATTTTTTAAAGTCTTATCTCTCATATGAGACTGTGAAAACTGACAATAGCAAGTAGATACTAACCTAATTATGTCTTCCTGAATCTCAGGTTTTATTCATGCACTTTCCTTTCTCATCTGTTGAACAACAATAGCCATGTTCTTTATGTGATCCTTACTGGAATTAAGAGGAAAATATTTGGCTTTGCTGGAACAGTAGGAAGCTCTAAATGCCAGATGATTGTGTTCAACCTTGCATGCCCGGGGTTTGTAATGGGAGCTTTAATGGGGTCATACCTTTGCAGCTTGTTGTGAAGGTGGCCTGCAAAGTTTAAAACAAGAACATGCACATTTTTAATCTGCCTTAAACCTACTAACAAATAATCAATGTGAAGGATTTGTTGTAAAAGAGGATTGCTTTTCTGTATTTGTGTTAAGTGACCCAATGGTATTTCATCAAAACTTCCTTACTGTCACAGGAAAGCCCAAAACAGTGGTGAAGATTCAGATTTAAAGCAAAGGAGAAGGTAAATATATAATGCCTACTAGTGATGAAGTGATAACAAAAGTACTAATCATGTTTTAGTTCCCTGCATTCCCACCCTTCCTTCCCTCCTTCCCCATCCTCCTGAATGTTTAAAAGGCTTGCTGTTTTCTACACATAGATTTTTTTCTTTCCTTCCTTCCTTCTGCTAAAATGCTCTATAGGATAAGCCCATTACAGCCCAGATTAATACAAGATGCACATTGCTATGACACTATGTTGTAAGTTGTGTGTGGAAGCTTCTTGGAGGCTTTCCTGCAACTTGGAAGTCAATTCCTGAGCATGGGGGTTTGGGATTTTACATCTGCAATACTGAAAATTTTGTTGTGAATTGTCTAACCTGTCACACTGGTTAACCTGTTTTGAAACTAAGTAAACTGATATGTGAGATGAACTGTCCTGAAAAAGGTGGGTGTAGAGATGATCTCTTCTCATTTCAGTTTCTACAGTCTTGTATCTCACACATTTTTTTTTCTTGTGAAGTCTTGACTGATGTCAACTTCAAAATAAAATACCAATGTGCAACTAAGGATGCACTTTCATAATGCAACTTTTACTGACAAATACTTTTTCTGTAGCATCACTTCAAATTGCAATGATTTTTCTCAGTGTTACTCTGCTCTTGTACTCCCACCCTTGTCACTGAAAAGAAGAGAAAGTGCAGTTCATTTTGGTGTCAAAAACTGTTGAGACTTGTAAAGCAGAGGAAACACTCCCAGGATCTGATGCACTGCTGCAGGAAAGGAGCTCTGGCTCAGTTTTAGAAAACTCAGGGACAATCACAGGAAGTCAGAGAAAGTTCACGTACTTTTCAGCTGTTGTAAGACAACAGAGAAACTTTTCGAAGGATATTGCTGTAAGACTTTGCCAGTCAAAGTCCCATGGTAGATGACTCGAACACAAGGCAGAAATGGTTTAGTTTGACATCTCAGGTGCAGAACCTCACGATTCACAAAGGACCTCTTCCCGAAAGCCGGTCTGCTGTATTACATTCAGAAGGTGTGTTTGTCCCAGACACCAGAATTGCGTAATGGAATAGACACTCTTGACCTCCTCGCAATTTGGCTACCTTCCTTTCATTTTAGTCACAAGGGCTGCGCCAGGATGAATCCTGTGTCAGTTGTACCTCCAAAATACCGGATCCTGCATCCTCCCAGGCCCATATGTCCCCTCCCGGGATGTCTGTGTGTATGTTCTGCCTTTCTTGCTTGACACTGCTTTCCTGCTGCTTGTGTCAGACCTAACAGAGACACCGACCTCAATATCTCAAATATTTTGCATGATCTGGAAAGAAAGAGGAAAAAAAAAAGTTAAAAGGATGTAATTAAAGATCAGGATAATTCCATACGTTCTTGAACTTAGTTTAGGAATGGCCCTTATTTCTATTTTTATTGTTTTATTCATTTCGGTAAGGTAGATGGGAGAAAGCACATGTAATGACAGCTATCATGAGCAGGTGTCACTCAGCTGACAGTTCATCAGCCCTGCTCGCTCTCTGCAAGTGCTTTCCCAACAGGGAAGCCAAGGTAGTTCGATTGATATACATTACAAAAAGTGCATCAGATCTTAATTACTGGAAACCTAGAAGAGGAGCTGTCATGAATTTGAGCAAATAAGGATGTTTATCTTGCAGCTTTCCTGGCACAGTGTGCTTCTTGATGCTTTCATACTTTTGGGGGTTAGTTGCCTAATATAGAGCAAGAAGGTACTTGAAATCATGAGGAATGTGAGAGAAGAGTGTTGCTTTGATGGCTTAGGAATATGGAGAGTGGAAATTGGTAGGAAATGTCTTGCTGGACAAATGGTGGGATTTGGAGCACATGTGATCTGCTGCAGTTGTAATGCATTCATTGCTCTCTAACCTGTTTTGAACACACTTGAGCTGGAGTCCTTTGGACACTGTCTTTTGTTACTTCTTCCTTTAGAATAACACTTTTTTTTAGAAACATATGTCTCATTCACACTTTCAGGTCTCTCTAGAGATTTTTGCCTGGGACACTGGCTATCTTGAACCTCTTAGTGCTTTTAACATGTAAAATTGTAGGTGGGGAGGGAGGATATGATTCTGTTTCTCTTGGAGAAATTTTGCTTTTCTAAGCCTTTTCCCTGCAGACAAACTGGTTTGAACTGAATTTCTTAGGCTTTGGTTGTCCTGTTACTCTAAAATACTTTGTTGGAAAGGGAGCCATTTGAGTGAATGATTCCCATTGTCTATCGACAGTGTTCCTGGAGAGAGAGGATACCATGCTCCATTCTGAGCTCTTGATTCCAATCAGAGGCTTTTAATGATAGCATTAAAAAAAAAAATACTGTAATTCATGGTTGTTAGGGAAAGATTCATGAGACAGGCAGCTCTGACAGACGGACACCTATCTTGCTTTTAAGGAGTAGTTTTGGTTGCTTCCAAGGTAGAAGAGCCCTTTGAGCTCTTCTCTCAGAGTGGTCAGACCATAGGGTGAGCAGGCACATCCTTGGGATGAGCACCAGGCCTAGCATGAAACACCCACTGACCAGTACCCTCTTGTGATGGGCAGTTCCACTCTTCAGCTTACCTGAGGGTAGTTTAATAAGCAGGCTCTCTTGTCGGAGTGGCTCATCAAAGAAAAGTTGGGATGAACAAGATCCTCTCTGTCTGTCAATAGCAACAGGAGTTGTCTCATAATCTCTTGTTTCATGGCCAGACATCTTAGAGCAAAACTCCTTTACACTGCAGGCAAATGCGGAGAAATGTGTATTTCTGTTGAGGCATTCTGAAACCATCATCACACTCAGCAAAGAACAGTCTGAAACAAGTGTTGTAAACCCCAGTGATGCTCTCAAACAACATCAAACTCTCAAACAGTACCATTTTCTTAGGACCCAGCCCAGAGCACAGTAACAAAATCCTGTTTTCTAGGACTACAGCTGGTCTGTCTGCTCCAAAATGTCAATCAATAGCAATCAAGTATTTGAAGCTTTTAAGCTAGTAATTGCCAAGCACTTCTCTGTGCCAAGGGGAACTTACCTGTAGGTAGGTGTATCCCCATGACTCCAGCTGCAGGATAAATTCTCATGGTGATATTTTCTCCTTGGAGTTCAACTGTCAGTGTTGTCTCTCTACTTTTGTTCCAGCTTATTGTTTCAGTAATAAATAATCAGCACTATAAATGTCACCTTACCATTTGAAGCTCCTCAGTGAGAGGTGACAGAGGAGCCGGTGCCTTATTTCCTTCTCCCTCATGTGATGCTCTACCTTTGTAGCTCTGCCTCAAGTCATCTCAAAGCTGTGCTGATGGCATCTGCCAGCCTGCCCAGTGCAGCCTTTCTGCATTGATGAGGACACCAGAATCAAGGTGTTCTGTGCTCCTGTTTCCTCTATGCTGCCTGACACTTGGAAAATGACAGGGACTTGCAGAGCCAGGTGGAAGATGAAGTGAATAGAAAGAAATGCAGTGAACATTTTCTCTTGTTTGCCAATACCAGGATTACTGAATACATTCTGACGGATGCCCCGCTGTACAGAGTAAGGAAAATGGCAGAATGGATACAGTGTAAAGGCAAAACATTTCTCATTTCAAAGCGTTTTTTCACTGTGGCATAATATCAAAGAATGCTGAGAGCTTAAATAAAAATGAACTGCATTGATTCAAAAGGAAAACAGCATTCACCTGACAGTGCTTTCTGGATGAGTAATGCTAAAGCAGGTATTCATAATTAATTAATGAGAGAAAGACATGTTTAGACAAGCCCTCTAGACTCTTTCTTAACCCTGATTTTTCTAATTAATGTTTCCTCAGTGTTGTTCATTCCTTTAAAATTTTGCTACTTCTATAATGTTTTAACAGAAGGGAACAACTGACAAGGAGGACTTCTTATTTCTGTTTCATGTTTTGAAAGATGTTAATAGATTGTGAGAGAGATGAGCTAAAATATGGTTTGTTTGTTTGTTTAGTTCCTGAACTACCTTGCTTTTTTCCTCTCCAGGTCTCGGTCCCGTTGTAACACCAGCAGTGGCAGTGAATCAGAAAATTCTAACAGAGAGCATCGGAAGAAGAGAAACAGGTGACCATTCTGTATTTTAGATACAGAAATATGAAACACAAAAGCAGATGCAGGTAAAAAGAGGTAAAAAGCAGATACAGGTTAAAAGCAGGTAAAAAAGAACACAGCATGTTTTACTTGTGTGCAGTCTTTCTGAGTTAGCTTAATGTCCATGTTTGAATAAAAAGGGAAATAATTACCAAATCACATTAAATGCTGTAGATGTGTGCCGTCATCCTTGCGTTTAGGGAAGAGCTCATTAATGAATTGTAAAATCAAAAACTGACACACATTTATAAGAGACTTGAAATACTAATGCAAATAAAATGGAAAATGGTGATGACATATTTACAATACGTACTTCAACATCCTCAAAAATTTCATATGTTCAACATCCTCAAAAATTTCATATGTCGAATTCTAGCAGAAAATAAGCTTTTGGGAGGAATCTTAGAAGTGTTTTTGAAGGAATCTACAACTTGTTGTTGTTTTTAAATACAGATATTAAACTTTGAAAATATTTTGTGAAGTGTTGGCCTAGATTTAAATGTGTGCAATGTCAGCTTTCAATAGGATAGCAGCAGTTAATATTGAGAGGTGCTAGCAATTTTGGGTTTTTTTTGCTTATTGCTGATAAGTGAAACCTGACATAACAACTAATTGATTGTAGCAATTTTTTTACTTTACAACAGCTACTTACATTTCACCTAAGATAAAAATATTTTGAGAGTTGTTCATTAAAATTGATTTTTTAAAAACCCATTGAGTTCTTTAATATTGCATAAAACACAGAAGAACTGTCATTTGACAAAAGAATTGTTTAATGCAGACTTCTAAAAAACACTGCACAAGCTGCCATAACTACTTTTTTATCTTGCAGTGCTGCAAGTGATAAATAATTTTGAAATATTTGAAAGTTCTTGGAAATAACTGTGTACTAGATACATTAAAGCAGTGGCATGTGCTTTGTAAAGTTCTGCAAAAGTTTTTAGTAAAATAGTAGTTTATTATTTTTTATATATGTACATATAACATAAGGTAGGTAAGGATGCTAAATAATACACATTCAGAATAGGCTGGTAGGAAGCATAGCTGAGCTATGAGATTTCTTTAGAGTTTATTTAAATCAGAACACAGTCTTACATCGTACTTGGATAACAATAACTTAGTGTGTATGGAAGATTTATTTTCCAGTTAGAGCTCTGGAGTTTGAATGAAACACTGACTTTAGTTTCAGTGATTAGTTTAGTTTTATTTTTTTTTTTCCCTGTGAAACTTGTTGTTCAGAAAGCTACATACACAACTGAAGGAAATTAGAAACTGACCACAAGAATGTTTTTAAGAGCTTCTTGCAATATAAGGAATGAATTGTAAGAAGGTTTAAGTAGGGCTTATCATTTTTTGAAGAATATAAGAACCTTTACCTACCCTTCTTCAATTCCTGCTGAAGTACTTAATGTTAAGAATTTTTTTAAAAAAAGGACTTCATATGGTTATTGAGTATTTTTACATTTGTTTAACATTTTCAGAATATAAGATATATTAAAAATGTCAATGTTGCAGAATTTCTTATCCGTAGGTGGTTGCTTAAAATCAGATCAGATCAAAAGTTGTTTCAGTGTTACGGTAAGCAAGCTCAAAATGAGCTGTTCGTTGGAGACTTGCTCCTTGTCGTCAGGTGCATAAAAAATACCAGTTGTGAATTGAAATGCAGAATTTCTGCATTTTGTTAGCAGCTGCAGGAAGAGTGTAATACATTGACTGGGCACAGGCTGTTGAATTGCTTTCCTCTTGAGAGGTGAGCCGGGCTTAGCAGGGTTAAATGGGACAATACTGGGAAGCTTGCACTGTCATTACTCAGACTTCATATGTTGCCTGGATTAAAAAATAAATAGAAATTTATTTTCCAGTACTGTGATAAGGCCAATAGCACAAGCAGAAAAAAAAAAGTCGTGTTGTGGGATAAAATGCCCAATTCTCAGATTTTTCAGAAGAATCTGATTCTGATCACAGAAGAATAGACTGTATTGTTCACAGGAGGAGATCATTGTGAAGGCATTATCAGATGAAAACAAATCCATTGGAAAAAAAACTGAAGTGCAGTTGTGACATTCTGAACATAAAACAGTGGAAGAAGGAGCAAAACTGTTTACTTGATCTCAGCCTTTGAGATTTCAGTCCATCTTACGAGTATTTTATTCTAAATGAATGTTCATAAGTAATTGAAAAAGAAATTGAAAAAGAGCATATTTGAGTTGTGTTGTGAAGAAATACATTTGCTCTTTTAATGCTGTGGTAAAAATATACTTCTGTCTTTGTTTGCCTACTATTAGGACATTGTTGCCTTTTAAACCCTCATGCTAAAGCTTTTCAGTGGCTTTTTACAAGGAGCAAAAATTGTAGAATCCTGAGTTTGATCAACTAAAGGATTACTTTACATTTTTTTTTATTATTATTTTTTAATTTTGGTTCCCTAAGAAGTTAAGAAAGGAAAATATATTGCAGTATAAGAGAATGAAAATAAACTTCAAAGGAGTAAAATCTCATTTTACAATGGTCCCAGATTTGGGGATTTCTCTACCATACCATTTTATACCAGTGTGTTCTATGTACTGTTACTGGGTTTTTGTTTTGTTTTGCTTATTTCTGTGTCTTGTTCAAAAAAGGACTTGAAATGACATTGAAAATGCAATATGAATTTTTGTTGGTTACGGCTGAATTTTACTGTAAACTTCATATATTGTTGCCTGCTGTTGTATTCTCTGAAGTCATCTCTTCTTTTGTCCTTCTTTGCTGTTAGAATGGGGAGACTTTTATCTGTGCAGAAGAGCATTTTTCTGTTATCACTGCAGTTTGGCTCCCTTGCAGCCCCAAGGGATTCCATTAGTAGAATGTCGCAGAAAAGTGATGCGTTTGCTGCTTTAATGAGAGGTCATTCATCAAAGGCAGGTTAGCAGAGCATGTGGCTGGCAGAGGGGCGTAATTCCCAGTGCTTCCCTGGGAGAGGCAGGATCCCGTGCACTCAGCGCATGGACATTGTGCTCTGCTTTTCTGGGCAGCTCCTTTGTTCAGACTGGGTAATTCCCAGTAATTTTGCAGCCAGCATCCCAGTGTCTGCCTTGGAGCCCAGCTGTCTGCTTGATGTGTTAGGTGCTTTTCCTTGGGGACAACTGGGCGAGGGGCTGGGAAATGGGCAGCTGCAGCATCCAGAGCAGCATGTGCAGAGCAGCAGATGCTGCTCATACCATGAAGGGGATGGTTGCTTGTCCCCACAAATTGGATTATCCAGGATGGAAATCACAGTTCATTACTTGTTGCTCTGTGAGTTCTTGTGTTAAATCTGTAGCTTGTACTAATCCCTGTCGCCAGCAGATTACAGATCGAAAAAGGCATGCTTACAAATCCAAACCTGATGTAATGTCATGGTCTACTCCAGATGCTTGGTGCTGTTTGGTAGAGTTGGCAGGGTTTACAGTAGCTGAGGATCCTACTCAAAATTCATTACACATGTGAGAGAAGATCTGATCAAAGGAGAAGCAGCAGCCTGCTTAGCCAGTTTAGCTTGACACAATTCAAAAGTCAACTAGAAAGGCACGGAATTAGAGAAGAGAAATGACATTAACATGCTTTGCATTTCCTAGGGAATAAGGTCTCCACTGTAATGCAGTTATCTCTGTTGGTTTGTTTGTTTTACCTGCCAGTCTTCCCCTTCTTGTTACACTTCTCTGGTTTCTTCAACATGCCAGTCATGCTGTCACAGCAGACAACTCATCACAGCAGCCGCAGCTGCATCCGCAGCGCTGAGAGGCTCCTGTTGGGTCTCGAAGGGCCACAGAGCAGCACGCCGCTTGTTGTGGCTAGTTGTGTCGCTACAGAATTAGCTCAGGCTGCTAAGCTAAAGGAACATGACAGGTTTATATGATGCCCTTGCAGCCCTCATGGGCTGCTTTGCAGGCCAGGGCAACAGGAGCAGGAACTTGGATGGGACATCCCTGGGGGAGTTTCCCAGTGTCCCACAGTGGCTGTGCTGCAGCAACAAGTTTGGAAATAGTTGCAGCCTTGCATCACTGTAATGGACTTCGGTTTGCCTGAGGTGAGGTTAACTTAAAAAGCTAAATACAGTAAGGAAGAAATTCTATACATTTGGCTTGGACCAAGAAGACAAATTGAATTCAAATGCAGGCCTGTTTTTACTGGCTTGGAGTGATTAATTTTTGTCCTAAGCTGTGTTGCTAAATAACAAATCCATGAAGTACCTCCAGTACAGTTTCTTATGCATTAATATATTTTGGGAACATTAATGGACATTGTAAATATAGCAAGATAAAAAGTTGAAAAGTTAAAATACTGCGTAATAGCATCAGGAATTCTGCGAGGGAGAAAATACCGATCCCTTCCTCAAAACATCTGGGGACAGAGCCCTTGAATTACTGAAGTCCTGCTACTTGTCTTGCAGGTTACGGCAGGAGAATGACATGGTGGACTCGGCTCCCCAGTGGGAAGCTGTGCTGCGGCGACAGAAGGAGAAGAACCAAGCAGATCCCAACTACCGGCGATCCCGGCACAGATCTCGATCGTATGTGCAATGATTCCACCTTAACTTGAAAATCAAGGCTGCTGTGGTGTGTTAAAAAACAGGAGGACTCTCTCCTGTCTGCAGTGTAGATACTCCCCTCAGCTGTTCAGGAGCAGGGGCTTTCACTGGGCACATTCTCACGTTGGTCCACAATTCATCTCCTTATGGCATAACTCTTTTGCTGTAGTGGTTTGAATTTGAGGGTAGGAGTAATGTGGCATAGGCTCTGTAATGGATTTGAACAGTAATGCCCTCCTGTTACTTGAATGAGGTACTGGGATGTTTTGTGGCTCACTGAACTTTAATTTTGTAAAGAGGACAGTGGTGCCTTACTCTGTGCAGCCTCTCTGCAGAAGCATCCTGGTTTTCAGTGAGAGGTGCAGGTATTTTTGTGAGTGTGCATGCATTTCTTTAGCATAATCTCTGCAGCGTTGTTCCAGCTAGTGAAGTCTCCATGTCAAATTACCATTTGTAAGCAGCAGTGAGTGTTTTATTATGTCCTGATGCCAGGATTTCCGTGGCAGGGCCGTGTTGCTAGGCAGTGCTGTTCCTACTGGTAGCCGTTGTCAGTTTCTAAAATGAATTCTCCCAGACAAATGAAAATGCTGCTTTTATTATGGCTGTATTGCTTTTAATGGTGCATCTGGGGCCTGTAGGCGCGTGGGTTTGGACTGTGCTTGTTCGAAGGCTCGTGTGTGTCCCAAGGAAGCGCCCAGCGCAGCATCGGTGTCGGGGAGCCCCGAGGCCCACAGGGCCAGGTTGTGTGCTGGGCAAGGCCAGGAGAGCCGCCGTGAGGGCAGGCAAAGTCCGTGAGGACCTTCTGAGTGCAGCCTTGGAAACTACATCCCCACATTGCCTTGCTAAAATAGTTGTCCAGCTGTGAAGCCTATGTATGACCACTGTAAGCCAGTGTAATTACTTAACGTGGTTGCTTTTATTCTAAATTATTTTATCTCCCATGTTAAGACTGACTTAAACAAACTGTATTGCCTTGAACTACTAATTTTATTTCTCTGAGTAAGCATATTAGTGTAGTTTAAGGAATAATAAATATTTGTTACAAGATACTAGGATTCAGTGTTGAGTCACCTTAAAGACTTAGGCTTTGCGGCGTTTCCCAAGCAGGAAAAAGTGCCGTGGGTTTCCTGATGTTCATGTGCATGCAGAGTGTTAGGAAAGAACAAGAATGCCTACTTTTATCAGCCCATGACACAGAAACCTCTGCCTTGAACAAAATGTGGTGAATGCTTCTTGTCCCTCTTTAGTTCTTCATATAAAGACTAGGCTTAGCCTCATGAAGGGAAGGATGATTCTCCCTGATTTAATCAGTGAAATGTTATTGTAGCTAAGTGGGAATACTAATTTTCACTGCCCTCCCCCAATAAGCCTCTAAATGAAGCATGAGGGGAGGAAGGAAGGAGGTTTGGTCTCATAGAAGACTGTGTAGGTATAGTTAATTAATTAATTTTTAAAAGAAAACAGTTCTTTGTTCTTGATTGGGAGGATTTATTCATCCCATTTCTAAGAAAATCATATGCAAGCATACAAAGAATGTGCAGCATATGAAGTGTGTAGCTATTTTATTCTAACCTATTGGAACTGCAATCGGCATTGATATTTCCAGTATTAAAATCCGCTGGAGTTCTGTTCTCATAGTTACCCAATAGCTTCCCATAGCTTCCTTTATGAGAAATAGTATTTATTGTTAAAATTCCAAATGTTGGAATTTCTATTTTTACTAGCTTTGGACAAACCTGTTTGCTCTCAACTGCACAGAAGTCAAGTATTATTAGGTGTAATTGTAGAATGATAGAGTACTAAAAATCAGGAGTATTGAAACTCACTTGCATTGAAGGCACAATTATACAGACTGATTGATTTACAGTTTTGCAATGTATACAGAAAGTGCTATAAACTAGGAAATGCATTCAGTTTATGGGTGCATGGCTAGATGAAATTTATAGCCTTTTTTTTCCTCCTTCCATGTGCCAAATAAGTTTGTGCTTGGGCAGCACAGACTCCCTCTTGTGGCTGACAACTTGCAAAACACATTTTATCTGCCCTCCAGAAAATGTTAGCCAATGCAGTGATATTCTGTCTATATTTTTCTGAAATTACTGATCTCAAAAAAGCATAAGGGTGTAGTGTCATTTGTAACAAGTCAGGATTCTAGAGAAAGCGAAGAAAGGAGGAAAACTCTGAATATTTGGGTAACTCCTCATTTCTGTGCCATATTGTGATAGGAATGAATATAAGTTTCACTTTCATGCACCTCAATGTATGCACGCGTGAGCTAGGGAAGGATAATGTGAATTCCTTTAAAGGTGCTTTTTAAAAAGAAAATATCTGGTAAAAGGCTTTTAACTGAGAGTCAAATCAAACATGATGGATAAACCCTAGTTGCAGTAGGCTGTAAGTTTAGTTTAGTTCAGCTCGGTTGCTTGCATGATTGTATGCAAGCTGGAGAGAAGGGAAACAGGTGAATCTCTAGGATGTAGGCATCGTTGCATTTACTTTTAAATATGGATATATGGTCACTTCAGCATGCACATTTAATAACTGACACAAAACCTTCGTTTTAATAATACAAATAAATCTTTCCCATTAAGTTACTTATTGCTGTCAGCTTACCTAGAGGTTCACTTCGGAAATCTAACATAATATTTGAAATATTTGTTACCACATCTGACAAAGTGCATTTAATTTGTTTGATAATGAGTATAATATCAATCACTGCTGTGAGTATGTGTGTAAGGCCAAGCGTGGGGGGGATTCCCCATGGTCTCAGGAATAAAAATATTTGACAAGAAATTGACCTTTCCTTTCTTCTAAAAGAAATAGAAACTCCCAATTCTAGTTCTAGGGGGTTTATTTTCAAGAGCTCGAGTAAAACATCTGCATAGCCAAAGGGCTTTTTTAATTAAGAAGAATGGCTGTTAAAATTCCATGGCTATTTAAATTTACCATTTGTGAATCATGAAATCAAATTGAATTATTAATAAGGGTGCAGATGCAGACATAAAAAATAATGTAGACCTTATTAACGTCTGGAGTTGTTTGAGCTTGTAAAAAGCAAATAACAACAAAAAGTAACCCTGGAGGCACACCACTTACTGTGAATTCCCATTTGGCTTTGTGCTCATTAGAGAATCCGATTAGCTTGCAAATTGTCCAGAAGCTATTATCTGTGCAAAATTTGATTCGGGTACTGCAGTAGGACGGTCTGAATATATCTTATGTGTCCAAACTGTGAATGCAGATACAATTCAAACGAGAGAGGGTGTGAGAGAGGGATTGTGGTCTGACATTAAAGATCTCATAGAAGGATCTCCTGGTTATGTGTTGTTGAGAACTACACATACATTTCATACCATATATTTACATTAGCTACACTTCCCCCTGACAAGTCTGTCTTTCTGTAAGCATTTCTTCATCTTAGAGTGATAGTATTTCTGCTGTCCTTCGAGGGAGCACAGTCAGGCCTATGGTGTAAAAATGCTTTTATTGGGATACACTAGCTCTATTTCTGGATATTCATTTGAATAAATGCTGTGACGTTATCCCAGTATCATAGCACTTCTTCAACTCCTGGAAGATAGAGAATGTCAAGACACAAATTCCTAAAACTGGTTTACTCTGAGCAAGGATTGTGTATAGCTCCTTTCCTTCATGCTTTTTCTTTCCATAAGATGCAGAATATGGTTTTACTGGCATTTTACAGCGATGATTCCCTTATTGATGTAGTTGCAGAGGAACTGCAAGGAGGGGGAGGTGGGAGAGTTGGCCCAGAGTTGGCCATAGGAAGCAGGAGTCCCAGTTCGTAGCGAATGGTGAGATGAAGGAGTGCTAGGCACCTTGCTCAGCTGCTGTGTTCCCACACTGCTCTGTAAGTTAGTGTTTCCTTGCTGCAGGTGAGGCTGTGCCCCGTGTTCGATGACACTGGGACACCTGGGACCACATCCTGAGCTGGTGGGTTTCAATGAACAAGTAAAAGCAGTGCACAAATCAGATGGGTTATTGATGTGCACAATACCCTGCTTTGTGGGAACCCTGGGCTAGGGAGTGACCTTCGGGCTCCCCTTCCTCAGGCAAACTAGGGCTTGTAAGTATTACAAAGCCTCCCTGGAGAAGCTGGGTTTTCATTGGGTTTTGCATTCCCCACTGCCTGATTATTCCTGCTCAGAAGAGGATGCCTATCTTCCCAGCCCCAGGGTGAATGTGGAGTTTGCAGCTGCTGTTTTGTGAGCAGGAGATGCATAGAAGCAGAAATCAATTCAAATTGAGGGGCAAAAGGCTGTTAGAAACCCCTGCATTCCAAACTGCTGCCTCGGGCAGTCAAGAATAATATGAACTGATGTATGGAAGAGAGTAAAGACAAGTAAATGCAAGAAGAGAGAAGGAAAGAGGCAAAGTGAGAATCAGAGAAAGTGAAATACATTAAAATAAACCTGCACAACATCTTCACTGTGAAAGGCCAGCTTGCAAGCTCCTTGCAAGCTCCTTGCAGCTGCAGCTGATGCACCTGATGTCTGTGGATGCCCCTGTGGGGACCTGGCCCGTTGAGCGGAGTGGCCTCGCAGAGGACGGGGCTCCCTGGGGACGTGGCTGCTCAGTGCTGCCTGGACCAACTCGAGGATGTTACGTGTTAGTAATGTTCGTGTTAGTCCCATTAGGGAATTACAAATGTAAAGATGTTCCTTGCCTTTCTTGTCTTTTCTCTGTTATTTTTACGTCATTAAACTAGGGTCTTCGAGTACTTCTGCAACTGTGAAATGTAAAACAACAAAAAAAAAAAGTAACAACAAAACTCTCTAAGTAATGTGCTTCTGTGCCCCCGGTAAACCATTTACTGAAATGCAGATGTCTCTGAACATTATTCTCAGACTAAAACTTGGAAGTAAGCCAAACACATAATGGCAAAACAAAAACATACTAAAGTGATTAGTGATGGAGAACAGTTTGGGATTATTTCTGATACAGCTCTGTCACTGGGCAACAGAGTCAATTAAATGAAACAGATGCGTTACAGCTAATAGGCAAAATTCTGCCCTCTTCCTTGATCTTCATTTAAATCTGTGGATTGCATAATTCCAAAAGTGTCTTTGACTGTGGTAGATCTTTTGGGTTTTTTTGTATATTTTTGCTGGTATTCATTTTTTTTTAATAAAAGGCTGTGATCTGATGAGGCTATGATTTCTGGGGGAGCATTTAGGCATGCTGATCCTTTTGGCACGTCCTTGTGCACAGACTAACTGCCTATTCTGAATTTATATAATCCCAACAATAAGAGCATTCTGATCTCTTAATACAGGTTAGTCCCTGCCACCATGTAAAGCATATATTTAATCTGTTAAATTGCATAGGTTTCGGTGCTATCTAGTTGTAACTTCAGCAACAGTAGTGGTTTCATGCTCATGTGAGAAGGAAAAAAGAAATAGAAAGAAAAAGAAAAAAAAAAAAGGAGAAAGGACAAACCAGTTAGGATACAGTATTTTCTGTAATTTCCTGGAAATGGGAGACATGTAATCAGAATTTCTTTACTGAGTGTCCTTGTCTGCAACCAAATAATTACAACTTTCTCTAAACAATTTATCCTTAAATGAAATACTTGCTGAAATATTTTGTGTGTTTGTGTGCATGTGCAGTTGTTGTTTGTCCTAGGTATGTCCAAACTAAGGTATAAACAAGCTGAGCAGGTACCTTACTTGCAAACCACCAGAAAGTCTGAGGCTGGACTGATGAGAGCCTAACAGGAGCTTCTCCATTCTGGTTGGAATGAGCAGCGATTCCTGATCCGTTGGCCTGCCTGGCAGGGCTGGATCAGCCACCCACTTCCTGCCCACGGAAGTGGTCCCATCCAAGGTTTCTCAGGGACTACAAGGTGTAATTCCCAAGCAGGTTGTCCTCAGCTGGGCCAGCAGCTGGGGCTGAGGGAACAGCAGTAGCTGGGCCTAGGTTTGACTTGCAGTGAGAACTTGTTCTGTCCTTTGTGTTTTGCTGATGCTTTTGCCAAAGGGCAACAGAACAGAAATGGTGATTTCCCTTAGAGGCTCTTGTTCAGGAAAGGGCTTTGTGGTTCCAATAAAGCAATGCAATTTAATGTGTTTACCAATATAGTAAACTTTTAAATTGAAGTCGCTAGTGGATTATACTTGCCATAATTTCTTAGCTCGGTGTGTGCCCTGAGAAGTTACCGAACAGCAGTATACCTGATAACTGTCTTCACAGTTTTGCATTTGTTGTTTTCCTTGGTTGTCTAGGAGAAGCCCAGATGTACAAGCTAAAGAACAACTGTGGAAACATATCCAGTAAGTACTGCCCTCATATGGTCTGACTCACTGCTGCGTTGCCCTGCTGTTCACACGCCATGCACTGTGGCTGTAACACATAATGTTTGATTTGTTTGTGTGTCACAGTACATTAATTTTAGAGGTGTAAATTAATTTACTTGGCTATGTGTAAAAAATTCTTCAGACCACTGAATACAGGAGCCAATCATATGTTCTGAGTTAGAGAAAAAAATAGAATGTTTTAAGGATGTATTCCCATGGGGCTTCCAAAATGTCCCGAGTTTGATACTCTTTCTTGTTTTATGAGGAAGTGCCCTATTCCACTATGCATACTGCATAGGGAGATCTAAGCTATTCCAAGAAATAGTCAATGTTCAGTATTCACAATATTCATGTAAATATCAATATCTCACGTGAAGCAACAAGATCAGGTTGCAGAGAATGAGAAGAAGATAGAATTGGATGTGGCATGCAGTTGAAAGCAATCTTAGACATTTCTTAATAGGTTTTCTGTTTTGATGTCAAGATAGCTTCAAGGCTGAAAACAACTTGTTTAAGTAGATTTTTTCCAACCTAACATGAAAAAAGAAAAAGAAAAAAGAATGGTATGCAGTTGGTAGTTACAGTATTGTTATTTACTTTGCCTAATTCTTTCCAGGAAGGAACTTGTGGATCCATCTGGCCTGTCTGAGGAGCAACTGAAAGAAATTCCTTACACGAAAGTAGAGTACGTTTGTCAGGATTTTTCTTCATGAGTATAAAAGCTTACTTTTCTTCGTTTTACTGTGAACTTTGTCATACTGAAATAGGAGGGGGCTATACATAATCCATAAGATTTAATCCTCTCAAGATGCTTATCAAAGATCACCTGGGTGAGGATACTTAGGTAGCTGCTAAACCTAATGTTTTTCCCTTCCCAAATACAAAAAGCATCACCTTCATCTCTCCTTGTGCCACTCACTCACCAGCCTGCTATATGTCTGCCTGTCCCACTATGCCCACCCATAAGTGTATTCTATGTGATATGCAGTACACAACCAGGGAGAACTGAATACAAGCAAACAAGCCTATTCCTTTCCTAAACTACTACTTCCTTTATTTTTTGTTTTTTAATTCTGGTCATCCAAAGGACTTTTTTTTTCACATGCTGAACCACTTTTCCGTGGTTTATCATGGGCAGCTGCCAGGACATAGCTATTTGCTTCAGAGCGGACATCTATTTTATCATGATAATTGCCCATTGGGGATGCCATGTGTTAGTGCAAGCAGCTGTGAGAGAGATGGAATCTGTTTATATTACAGTGTGTTTCCACAAGAACATTAACAACAACAACAAAAAAAAAGGCTGATGTTAAAGCTGTACATTTTAATAGTTTCCTTAATAAACAGTTTCATTCTCAGGTACAGATATGCTCATTTTGATGACTTCTGCACTTTTAAAGTATTAACTTGTAAGCACAGACTCATAAGAAAATCATCAGCCTTTTAAATTGAGACAGTGCAAGAAGCCATCTGTTATATTTTAATAAGAAATGGGAGACCGTCTCTGAAATTGCGTGTTTTTTTTCCTTTTTTTTTGTACCAAAGGTCTGATTTATTAATCTTCTGTTGTGAATTTTGTTTCTCACTTAGGACTCAAGGTGACCCAATTCGCATCAGACATTCACATTCCCCTCGAAGCTACCGTCAGTATCGGCGCTCGCAGTGCTCTGATGGTGAAAGATCTGTTCTGTCAGAAGTGAAGTATGTGAAAGTGATTGTTAGCAATAGATTGTTTTAATGGGTCACAGATGTTCTTCAGAAATCATGCTTACATTACAAGTGACGTGTATGTGATTGTTTCTGACCTAGAATTCAGGCAGCCCTGTAAGCAGTAAGTCTTCAGAGGTAAATAAGTCAAGTGCAAAACCATTTGTAGTCTGTCTTCAGCCATGGAGACTTGCTTGACCTAGTCTGTAGAAAGGGTGAGGAAACAGAAGAGCCCAACTAAACCTACCCTGCTCATCAGAGATAGGTCCTGATGTTGCTTAGGGGTAGGAAGGTCTGTGAGTCATTCTCCAAATACCTGCAGCCTCATAGAGTCAAACTGTAAATCTGCAGGAGTGTGTTCCAAGAGAACTCCAATAAGCCACTTCAGCAGTGGGTGGCTTAGTCTTTCCTAGAAAACCAGTTAGTAGAGGAAATATAAGTGATCTATGAATGGAGAAGAACAAGTCCAATGATCACTTATTTTGAGGCCTGAGAAAGCTGGCCCCGTCCAGCTAAGTGATGCCCACAGCAGCATCACAAAGCTCAGGGCAGTGAGTTAAGGCTTTGCATGGAGGCGCTCCTCTTCCTTGGGAGATGTCCTGGACTTGCTGGGCAGCTACTATCCTCCTTCATCTGTGCTGCCCAGGAGAGGCGAGCTGCTGGCACTCTGCAGGAGAAGGAACATCCTTCTCCTGTGGTTTAGCATGAGGCCTCACGTAAGCATGGCCCCGCTCTGTAGCCTGGGGAGAGAGGCCTCATGAGAAGGGAATGAATGAGCATTGCCCTGAGGGTGCCTCTCACCAGCAAATATTGAGAGTGGCCTCAATAGCTTTTAGATGTCTGAAGTTATGGGTTAGGTAATCAGCTGCCTTTGAGATCTGTTATTACTTGAAGTGTCTTTATGTAACTGACTCGGACAGTTTCTTATGCTTGTGTGTATTTTTGCAGTAAACTTCATTACCCAAGAGATACCCAATTTGTAATAACATTTTCTAATTCCAGTGCAAAAAATGACCTGGTGCCTCCATTGCCTGTGACACGTTCCTCAGATGCTAAAGGTCCAATCATCCAACTGACTCAGCAGGTTAGTAGGTGTGCACCCTTGAAAGTATTCCGTTTTTGGAAGGAGAAAGGCTCAAGCGCTGTATTCGGATTATGACTTGGTCATTTGGTGAATAGAAGAGCCATGTGACTTTACATTTAACTTATTTTGGTTTGACTACTTAGTTTACATTTTCAAATATATTGAATTCTGGAGCATGTGGTCCCATGAATACATGGCGGGGGATCCTTAGTTCTAAGTTGGTTGCTTTGTTAACGTGCTATCCTCTTTCCACAAGAGGAGAATTACTGTCACAATTACTTAAAATATGCACATAAACTTAGGATGTAGTTCTAATTGTAGTCCATTATCATTTTCCCTCCACTTCTTAGGGCTTGATTATTCAGGATTGAAACACTACTCTTTTTCTTAAATGCTAAATGGTTATTCTTTTCAGCTTTTTGAAATAAAATGGTCAGACCTTGTCTTTATTACTGGCTTTTTTTTTATATTATGGTAACGTTTTGATGGTAACATGGCTTTGATAGGAAGTCTTTATACACTCTCAGGCTGGAGGAAATGATGTTCAAAAAGCAAGCACCTGTACTTATGTTACATGAGTGCACTAAAAGAAAACCAATGAATGCAAGGGAAGATTCCAGACAGATTTCTGTCTAGCTTCCAAATCCTTAGAAAGGCACAAACTACTGCTTTTCTGAGAATTGCTGTTTTACCTGTATTTTTTTTTTCCAGCAATGCTATGGGGTTCTCGTATTATTAAAGGTTTTACCAATATTTATTAGAAATTCAGGTGAACTCATACAACTAGAATCTTAAATCTTGCTTCTTTCTAGAACCTTTTTATTTATTTTTTATCATCGCTGTTGGCAATGGGAGGGCATATCTGTGCAGTAAGACATTCAATAAAAACAGATAGGATTCTTAGTTGTGCTCTTAAGGCAGCGTGTGTATAGGTTTTCAGCAAGACAGAGGAGTCTTCGCCAATGAAGAAATGAGTGTTGTAGTTTCAAAATTAAAATCAAAATTTGAAAAACAATACACAATTTCTTCCCACCCATCATGTCTGCTAATCTGGCAAGTGAGTATATGACAACCACATGCTGATAAGTGCAGTGTGGAAATTTAAACTTAAACTAAGCACATTTATGTGCTTTATAGAAATAAATAACTTACAGTATTGAATCCTGTTTAAAATTTACCACATAATCTTATTTTCATTACTCTCTTATTCTACTTGGCATTAATTCATAGCCGTGGAATAAATCAGTGCTACAATGTTCAGTGTCCACAAACACCTCCCTTTCCCCTGGAATGTTTCGCAACAGTGGCCATTAGTTACTAATGAACACTTGTTTGCAGTATTTGGCCAAATACCAAATAATTAGTCCTGGTATTTCCTGAACAAGGAATATGAATCCAGATAGCACAGAGCAGCAGCAGCTGGGAGAGTAGCAGAAAGCAAGAGTAGTTGTTCTGCTTGATTAAATGTCCAGACTTTCATATTCCTAGTATCAGTAAATTGTCCTGTACTTGGTCTAAAGATGTCATAATAGCAGTTGTCAAAATACAGGATATATTCTGCTATGCATTTTCAGTAACATATTTTCATTTGTTTTCTTTAGAGACGAAATGGATCTAAAGAGAGCCTAATGGAAGAGAAATCTCAGCTCTCTACTAACAACCTCGATGGAAAGCCCACCATTAAAACAATAAAAACTGTACAGGTGTCACGCTTCAAGGTGGAGACTTGACTGCGGCAGCTGAAGATGATGAATGGATTTTATTCTTTGGAAAAAGAAGGGTTTTTGTGCAAGTAAAAGATGTGAAGTTGGAGTGATAGCAGTTCCCTCAGAACTTTCAGAAATGCAGCCTGCTTGCTGGGAAGCCAAGCAGTGCATTTTCTGCTTGGATTTGGACTGCTCTAATAGTGTGACTGACTGAGGAGAAGCTGCCTGATGAGACAACCAAAAAGAAAAGTCTTGGTAAAACTGAATCATCAGCAGTTACATTTCCAAAAAAGAAACAAAAAATTGCTGCAACAAAACAGACTTTATGGTCTGCTGTGTAACTGAATTGCCTTTTTCCAAAAATGACTGTTAACTAATGTGATCAGGACCAGATGTTTCAGGGGAAGCAAAATAATTGGTTTTTTGGCCAATTGTGCAATATAGTATGACTTGGGAAGAAACATCTTCTCAACTTCAATGGGGATCAGCTTACACCCTGAAACATAAGGACTTCTAGCTCTTAAACAACACATGCTGGTGTTGTTAATACAAATGTTGTCTCAATCCCTTTTTAGCTCAGAAGTAATAGATTCCATAACTCCCTGTGACAGAGAGTTGCAGGGATTACATGGACTTACTTTCACTTAACAGTTCTAAGTGTTCTCAATTTTGAATGCCCTTTTGTGTGCAGGGACTATTTAATTGAACGTTGCCTACTGTAAGAACAGATAGATCATCTCTATGGTAAACCACACTGGAAATATCTGATGAATATGTACTTCCAGTACATATCTTCTTGATCTTCTTACTGATCTTATGTACTGTATTAATACTACTTAGTAGAACACTTAAATACCTGTTAAACAAAACTTTTAGCTTAGGATTTAAAAAGAGCTGGCAAATAACCTTTTTCTAAACTAGATAGTGAAGCCTGCCTTAATCTCTTTTCGTATTAAATATTCAGTACTAATAACTTCTATTCCTCCTCTCTGAGCCACTTCTGTGATGAAATGACCAAGGCTGTACTCCAGATGTGATAACCGCATTTTTTCTTTTGTTAAGGTAGGACTAGTTAATCTTAATGATGCTCCGTATTGAGCAGGTTATCTTCCAGTGTGTGTCTGATGTGATACTTAGATCTCCTCCTGCCCTATGTCTTTGTATAAATAGCTGAAGTCACTCCTGTGTCTCCCATTTGTCCTCAGTGAGTATTGACGAGCCCACCTTCCTGGCTTTGACAGCTTCCTAAGGAGTTTAGCAAAACCTTTTCCTTATGAAGGTAACTTTGCTGGGTGTAATCCCAAAACTAAGTATGGAATGTTTGGAACTGAAATGGAAACCGAAACCATTATATTTCATGTGCCCAGCGTATAATGACAGTTATTTTCCACTTCATCTGTTAGAGTCTTTATTGTCTGTGAAGATCTGAAGTGGTTAAGATGGTTGCCATTAGTCAGGGTAGTAATGGTATCTTTTGTATATTACTGTGACAATATAGGCTGATCTACAGATAGAGAGATGCTCCAGCCTTCCAGGGAAGGTAGATTCACCTGACAGATATTTTTCTTTGGGCATATATGTCAGCTACTGCTTCTCCTTTGGTCTCAGCAAAAAAATTCTACGCTAAAGAAGGACTTTGAACTGGTCTGTGCTACAGATGCAGCTGATGTTTTTCACCACTTTCTCAGTGAACTGCAGAAACCACCTTAAGACATTGTTAGGCTTGACTTAAGTGTTTGCTCCAACTATTTTAAAGAGTCTTTTAAATAGTACCCCAGAGTTTAAATTGAATGGTGTTATTGTTATTGTTCCAGGTTACAGTGATATGACCTAGAACATTATTCTCACATGTATTGTCTTAAAAAAAAAAAATCACGACCCCCTGTGGTTAAAATTCTGGTCTTAATTATTATCCCCACAATTCTTTGGAATAGTTCCAAGAATTCTAAAATTATGACTGACCACACAAAAACTGGTAAAGGTATCCTAAATCAAAGCCATACCTTATTTGTTCAGGAAGTTGTCCCAAGCTTTGGAGCTTTATAAATTTGCTTGTAGTTTGCTGCTTTCTAAATTAGTGCCACTTCTCTGGACTCCTTACTCAGACACAGGCAAGTAGAGCACATCTGTTGCTTCAGGATTACTTGCATTCTTGTGGTTTGATATCTATACATGCTGTCCATATCTTATCAATCCCCAAATATTACTGATCAGAGAGTAAGTAACCTGTAAGATAGCATCACCCTGTATGCTGTCACCTGCCTGTGGGCTTCTGGATATTTTCAGTGGATACCATCAATAAGATGTGTGGTGTTTTACTCTATCAGAAAACAGACTTTCGTGTCTAGACTAGCATTCATATTTCCAGTTCTAAATTGGTAGCGAAGTGGAATTTTCCTAGTCAAGCTAACCTTTTTGAGTGTTTTTTGTTTTGTTCATGCTTTTTGTTTTAAGAGAAACTTGCAGAGAGTCCTGGATTTGAATTAGTAGTTTTACTCTCAGTGAGACTGTGTGAGGTTTTTAACAAGCCTAGTCATCAGCCTGGATCAATACAATTTTGTCCCGGTACTAGAAAGACCGAGCTTAATGTGTGCTTTGTGTGCTCACATGAAAACAAGGCAAGATTCGGGCCAGGACGTAACTGTCAGCTAGTGCAGCAGAAAGGGAGGTTGCTCTGTATACACGCAGTTCCTTTGCCTCTGAGCATGTCTTCCAGGGTCCTTTGAGGAAAAGCAAAGCACATCCTCTTGTGATTCCTTCAGTTTTGTGTATGAGATCTCAAGAAATGCGTCGCTGGGAGCGCACACGGCAGCTGCAGTGCTGCCCGCTCCGAGCGGGCACAGGGCTCCCTGTGCACCCGCTCCTGCCTCCTGCAGCGATGGGAAACACGGGAAACATGTACCCAGGTCGGCAGCCTTCAGCCTCGGGCTGGCTCTTACACAGCCTTGTCCTAAAGAGCAGAGGAGCAGAACGAGACGGTCTCTTCACAGCTCTGCTTCTGCATCGCAGAGGCAGCCTCAGGCCAGCAACTTAACTTTATGCCTCAGCCTCTACCTCTCCCGAGGCTTCTGTAAGTGCTATGAATTGGTAAGTTACGCATCCTATTTGTTAGTTAGCAACATCCAACTACGTGGATGAATCTCCTAGCAAAAGAAACATTTAATACAATAAAGAGGGCTAGCCATCTGCACCACAAATGCATTTTTCTATATCCCAGATTGATATCCTTGCTTGTTAACTGTTTTCTTCAGCTGTCCTTTTCTACAATGCTTTGTCAGTACTGCTTACCTGCAACTCATACTCTAAACCACACTTAAGTTGCCAAATCATCTTTATAAGTTGAATGCTGAACTGCATAGCATATTTTGTTTTAGAAAAGTCTGTTTAATTCAAAGGTCTCTAGAACGATGTTTTAAAACAGCATAAATAAACATATCAATGTGATGTGTATACTCTATGTGCGTTAAGTTAAATATTCATGAAGCAACTGTGTGCTTTGTTTTAAAATGAGTTTAATAGATGGCTGTCAAAACTTGTGTCCAGGTTATTTAAAAGTCAAGTAAAACTTGAATTTTTAGGGCATTCCGTGGTTGCCTCTGTGTCTTATTTACATTACACCAAGGAGAACAGCTTCAGAAACACACATTCATGTGACAGTACCATCTGGTAGAAACAGGTGTAGTCCAGTTGAAACCCCCTTGAGGATGCAGCTTCTCTAGATTAAGTATTTTTAGGTGTCAGTGTAATTTCTTTTTATATTTCCACTATATACCATAGCTTCATTATTTTAAGTGTCAGTGTAATTTCTTTTTATACTTCCACTACATACCACAGCTTCATTATTTAAAAATTACCAGGCAACATGAGCTTGAAACCAAACATACTGGGCTAGCGTGGCAGTTGTGGGCTCTCTCCTTCCTGTTTTACCCATGTTTTAATTTCTGCCCTGTACTTCTCTCCACTGCCCTCCGAGTTGATCAGCTGGCATGACAGACACCTGCTGTAATAACATCTCGAAAGCTACTAGCACTTGTTTATTAGAAATAATAATGATATATATTAATATTCTAATAGTAATTATTAGAAATATGTAAGTGCTAGTAACTAGCACGAGCGAGCACTAAGGGCCTAAGAAAGTACTTGACACTCTTCATAAACTACTACTGCTACTTTCAACAAGCCCCCTTATAAGGAAATAGTAAATAATTTATATCCAAGACTCTTACTTGAAGGTTAACAGAAGGGAGGTAACAGAACAGCAACTTAATGTAAAAACCTTTGTTTCTAGGCTTTCTCTGAACACACAGGAACCTTCCTCCTTGTTGCTTGATATTATCAATCTTGAGTCTGCCAGATTCTGTACTACCACTAGAAAAAGCAAAGTAAGGAAAGAGGAAAGAAAAGCTGCTTCGCAGGGTTCAGTCCAGTTAGCTGCTCATAAAAACTAGGACAGCCAAGTCCTAACTCTTACACAGCCTCACAGCACTGCTGCCAACTATCTTCATTATCCCATTTATCCCTCCCTCTCCATCACTTTTTATTTGTTCCATATTCAATATATATCAGAATTTATATTCTCCATGTTTTCCCTGTTGGTATGATATTAACATTTCAGACACCATCATTTAAATTTGGCATTAGCTGTTACTCTCAAGGGGTCTTTTTGTTTGGTTTTTTTTTTTTTATTTTTTGGTCTTAAAAGCTACTTCTGCTAATCTTGCACTTCTGAACAGAGATGCAGGAGCAAAACTCCTGAACAGATGGTATCTTCAGGGAGTATAACCCCAAATACAATCCCTAAGCTTTCTATCCTATTCAGTTATTACATCTTGATTCACTAAAAGTGACTCATTCTTTTCTAAGCCTTTTTCTTCTTGACAAAGCAGAGAGGAACTCATGCTTAGTAACTGTACTAGTAATTTGCCTATATTCAGTATTGAGAAATCTGGCATTGCAAGATTTAGAATTTCAGCATGCACTCTGGCTGGTAAAATCCATGTATGATGAGTAACAGAGGTATGAAATCCTATCATTAGTCCGACTGTGTGTTTCAGTCTACTTCAAGTTCAGTTGACAGGCCATAATGGTGTCATAATATGCAGCGTCTGGGGTCCTGGTGGCATAATATGCAGTGTCTGGGGTCTAAAGGAAGCTTGCAATTCTTCATGTCTCTATTTTTAAATCCAAGTTTGCTCAGTATTAGATTTCTACTTTTCCTAACCAGAATACAAATCCCAGCTAAAACAATCTCTTGGGATGCTGCAGAAGACCATGGTTTCCATTCCATTTACTGGCTTCTTTAATCTTGGGGGAAAAAAAAAAAAGAGTTCTAAGACTTAAAAAAATTAAACCTTTATTTTTTTTTATTCTTTTTTTGCCTACATGAACATTGCCAGACACTGCCCCAATACAGTTAAAAGCTTCTGAATGTCACAAGAATTTTCAGGTTTAACATTTCATATTTTTATGGGTTTCTATCTCCTAGGGAGAAGCCTTATTCTATGTAGAATGCCACTGGTCTCAGACATGTTCCAACAATTCTGCCTAAAAAAGAGTAAACACAATGTGAGACTGAACATATGCAGGTGTCTATTTTCAGTAATATTCTGGCAAACATTAGCTTGCTGCATCCTTAAAGCCTGGGACAAAGTTGCAAGAATCAGCTTGCCCCTCATCTCACTGGAAAACAGTTAGAAATCCAAATTTACAAATGTAATTTTTTAACAGCCTAGAGGCAAGAGAAGCTCTTTGCCCAGATAAGCAAAATTACAGATTTGTGTTGCCTCTGCAAAGAGCTGCCAAAGCACTGAGCTGCTCTGAGAGCTTCACTGGCATTCTGAAAGCTTTTATTGCAAATACTGCACAGTTACACTGTTTATATTTCTATTATTTTGTAGTCTGTGCACTATATCTATTCCTGGCACACAACAAAAGCAAGCAACAAAAGTGTTCCGCAATTGTAAGACCAAGTAATCTAAGTAACTCACATATGGGTCAAAACATCTCTTTGTAAAAATTCTCAATGACTCTTAATTCTTCCAGGATTTCTTGAGCTGTATTCTTCCTTGGAAAGTCTGTTGTGCTGCACTGGGTCGTGGCACCCTCTTTTCAGCTCTCCTAATGCTTCAAATGAAACAAAAAGAATAATGTGAAGACAAATGTATTAAAAAATATATATACTTTCAACTATTAGTGTTTCCTGGAATATCTGCAGGTTTAACTGGTAGATTCAACTACATGAAATGTGTGAACATCATTTTTTTTTATTAGTGTTTCTACTTCAGTCTGTCTTTATCATTGCTAAACTCTTCATGTTTGAGCAATTAGTTTGTTCACCTCCCATTCACAAGTGTTGCAACAAATTCCATCCATTTTTTTCTTTACCTGCTGGCTACTGTACAAAAGCATTCAGTGCAGCACTGCTCTCTAGCACGTGGCATATTATGTCCCCTGAAATGCAGGTAAGTTGTCATAATGACTTCTCTGTACTGGATTGCCCTCATAATTCAAGAACCTGCCTTCAGAGCCTCGAGTGACTCATCCTGCCAGCGGGTACTTAGATTACACAAACCACAGTTTAGCGCTCCATCAAGTCTTTGATAGTATGTCCTATTGTCATCTTGTTTGTGTCACCACATTTCACACTGACACAGACTACTGGATTTCTGAATAGAGCTGACTTTTCCAGGATGTTATAGGGAAAGGCATTTCGGTAAGAGATGTTGAGCTTCCATGTGTTGCCAGTCTTCCCTACAAACATCTTAACTGTGCTCCCTGAATTTCTCCTCACTAAGCACACAAAGGCACACAGACTTCCCCTGGACACACTGGTAGCCAGGCACCATTTGTAATGAAACCCCCAACACTGGAATGCTAACTTGTTTTAGAGCTTCTCAATTTATTCATAGCAAAAACAAAGTTGTCAGACTGAGACCTGAGGTGATTGGTCCAGTATCTCCTCAAAAGTCATTCCGCTGAACTTGTTTTTCTCAACACAAAGAAGCTCATTTGGCTCCATCATACATGAAAGGTTGAAGCAAAGTCATACACCTTCTCATCACTCACCTCGTGGAGAAAACTACAGCACAGCTGGGGCACCAGGGCTTTGTAGTTTTTTCCTGCAAGCCTTTTCCATGCCGGGGATTTCACCACATGCTTGTCTGTATGAGCTGCCAGCAAAATCCCCAATGATGGACACTGCACAAACGCACTAGAAGTGTAAGAAGTTTCTATTGGTATGTCAGCATTCTGCTAGGCCAGAGGAAGAGCTGCTCCCCCGCTAGCAGTGATACCCTAAAGTTTACCTCACACCATCAAAGTGGCATCAAAGGAAGACTATTTACCAGCATCAGAAGAGTAAAAGGCATCACCCAATACTAAAAAGTATTCCCTTCACAGTTGTTAACCCCTAAGTCATTAATAATAAAATGACAAAGCACAAAGGCAAAACAACGTCTAAGAACATTTATAGTTATTTTCATCTTTCATGTAGCAGCATTTACCAAAGTTGTAGATAACTTTCTGTAAGCGAAAAAACCTTCACAAGTCTGAAATTATGTCATCATTCTTGTAAACACTAAACTGGAATAAAGCCTTCTATCAGCACAAATAAATACAGCTCTCAAATTGAAACAACAACAACAAAAAATCTTTTGGATTATATGGAGAACTGCTTTACACTTTGTGAGCTTGCAACATTGACACGTCCCTTGCTTTAACAATAGAAAAAGTTTAAGCCTGAAATGCAATCTTTAGGGTACCAGATTGTTCCATGGAGCTTTGTAATAAGTCACCTGTGCATTAAAAAGCCAGAGCTGAAATAAATTTCTGGAGGAAAGTCTGTCAAACCTTCCAATGCTTGCTATTATGAAGGAGGAGAAAAAAGCCCTAAAACTTGAGTTAAAGAAACTTCTGGCACAGTGCTAACCCATGTGATGACAGGGAGACCTCCCCTTCATCTAATAGAGAAGCAAAAACCACTGTATCACACAATCTGTGTACACCTGATGCAGCTTTCACCATTTGTTTCTCAACTAATTAAAGCATCAAATTCCTGTATGTTGAACCTTACATATATTACGTAACTGCTGATTAGCATAAGTACAACCACAGGCCCTCTAACAGCCTTTTGTTGTTGGGTTGTGTTGTTCTTGCAAAGCCCAGAAGGAGGAAGGTAAAGAACCAGCTCCCTAAAGGGTTTCCTCAAGACTTGTTGTTTGCCTCTTTTGACACCACATTCACTCAGGAGGTGAATGAATGGGCAACACAAAGGCAAGGGTTCAGGTTGCGAGGCTCACCCATTCATAGAACCATAGAATTATAGAATGCTTGAGGTTGGAAGGGACCTCAGAGGTCATCGAGTCCAACCCCCCTGCACACGCAGGGTCACCTAGAGCACGTGGCACAGGGCTGCATCCAAGCGGGTTTTAAAGGTCTCT